>VCAZ01000096.1:424458-714458 GCA_005784505.1 Bagarius yarrelli | reverse complement strand
ATTAATAAGTGATTCCATTTAACAGTGTTGTAAAGTGGCTTTGGTGACAAAAATGACCTTTCATCAGATTCCTAGTCTTGTGTAGTCAGGTCTTTAATCTGATGGCAAAAGGACTAAACTCCATGGTATCTAAGGGCATCTGACTGACTTGTAAAGCAACCAATCACAGATCATTTTGCTTCAAGTTAAGGGGCGTGAAAATATCAAGTCAATGTCAACGCAAAAAACGTTCGTCAGATCCGATCATTCGTTTGAGGCAGGGATGTCCAAATACGGCCTGTGGACATACATCGTCCTGTTTTTTTTTGTACTGTACAGTCTGGTTGAATGTTTGCACTGTTTATTGTCTCTCTTGCACTGTTTGCACCAGGTTGCACACATGCACTTTATGTTGCCTATGTTACTTTTAGTCTTTAGCTCTGTGTTGTTCTGTTAAGTGGCTCTTGGTTGTTATTGGTTTGTGTAATTCTGTGTTGTTTTGTGTAGCATCATGGGGTCCTGGAGAAACGTTGTTTCATTTCACTGTGTACTGCGTCTGCTATATATGGGTAAAATTACATTTAAGCTTCTTGAACGTGAACATGAATGAATTGCTTATGAACAGCTTGTCTAGTAAAATGTATTTGTTGGCCCCCCATTTATAACTTACAAATCATGCAGTTTTAAAATGTCATTGTGATGGATGACACTTCAGGGTTTTTGTTGACTTCTTTTCCATCTTGCGGTCTGCTCTTGGGATGAACTTGCTTAAGGCCTCAGACACATCTTTCGATCTCACCATGGTGTTCATTATTTCTTCAACAGTCAAGAGCACACCAAACTAAATGTCTGAGGTTTGAATAGGGCCTCCTTCAACAAGCTGGGTAACAATGTTTTACTCATGTGTACCTAATGTGAAACACCTGTGTGATTTTAGCCATTTTAAATGGGAATAAATTTTGGGATGTCCTAATTTATTCCCCAGCAGAAATTGTTCTTTATTAAAGTAGATTTTACGAAAAGTTTTAAAGTCTTCTCTTTAGTTAACTGTTTGGTTATATGCAAAACACGCTTCTCATGGAAATTCAGAAAATTAAACCAGTCAAAGTGACTTTCAAAATCCTAAAAGCATTTTCAGCTAAATGTTTGTGAACAGTGCAGACCAGCAAAACTTGTTTAGAACTTAATTTTGTCAACTATTTACCACTTTGTCCTTATCTAAATTTCACTTGCACAGATTTAACCATCATCAAATAAATCTTTATTCACACCCACTCTAATAGCCTTTAAAAAGCTTATGGGTAGATTTCGTAGGCAGCATATATTAGATTAAAAACATACGGCTCAAAAAAAAAAAAAATGGTCAAAGCCAGTAACCTAAAAAAAATTTATTAAAATTTGTAATTTAAACTGCAAGAAATTTATATTTATATTTACTAATCACTTTTCAAACTATTTCAACCTAAAATAAAATGCCGTATAGAGTTGTTATAGAACTCGACTATATAGAACCTCATATAAAAAGTTCTAGAGTGTAGTGTCAGTATTATATCTATGTGTGTCTGCATGGGCAATGGTCCAGGATCAGAGGGTATTTATATATTTTAAATTGTTTTTATGTAAATAACTATGACCAGCAGCATGAGTTTGAGACAACTGTAAATCTCACCAACCTACACGCACTTATCCTGTACCGTACATCACTGTAGTGCCTTGAATTGGTTTTTTTTCTCCATTTCTTTTTAGACTGCTGCTACCTGTCCCGCATTTACACCCACATCATTCCACTAGTGCAGCATATTCAAACAGTGTACCGGTCGGTGCTGCACTGTTTCCTGTAAATTATTGGTGCTTCTAAACCAAATGATATCAAGGAAATTATATATATTATATATATACACACCTTACATTTACTCCTCAGTAAAGGGTCGAAACATTTCATCCATTGCTCTTTAAGGATGTAGAACTATCTGTTGACATATGATATATTGATCTGTGCTACCACTACAGCTGTTTTTGTCAGAAAGTGATGCATTCATAAGAACACTATTGCACTGTTTATAAAGTCTATAGCTTTAACACCAAACATATCTGCTTGATTTCTTTAACTCAAAAGTTAAGAGTATTATTGATGATGTCGCTTCTGTGAAAGTCAATGAGTCGACTGGCAGGCAAAAAGCAGTTGAGAGACGAACCCCCCCCCCCCAATGTATTGTAGTAATGTTGTCTTTGGTCTGTTGTCTAGACTTTGAGCGTTCATGCGTTCAGGAAGCTGTGGGTTTGGACGGCGTGTTGCAGCGTGGGTGGGACAAACACTTTCAGCGCCATCAGGCTACAGTAAACATTTTCCAAGATGTCAAACTGTAGCTTTAAATCTGTCAATCCAACAATAGGAAAAACACAAAGATTGAGAGGTTAAATATAGCGTGACAGTGCTAGTTACTGTGCAGCTCCTGTTGTTTGACACATATAATCATCTAAATTAAATAATTGTTTGGAAATGTTATAACATTTAAAACACCCAACTAATTGACTAAAACAATAGAGACTACAGGGTCTGGACCATGTGGAATTGTTTGTTTGTTTGTTTGTTTGTTTTGCAATGTTTAACCCTACACTATTTTTGTGTTCAAGAATAACGAAGTCAGGCAGACTTTGTTAACTCATCATTAATGATCCGTATTCACCACAGGCAAGGTTATATGAAAGAATGCTACGCCACTCTGCTGATTAAATCAAAGGTGCCTACACAGCATGACTTGCAAATCCATATTTACCAGAAACCCCCAGGGCTGAACGATGTGGCTCCATAAATTCACATGGGACTGCTATAATGTAGTCTGGCACAAACATAGTTGTAAGGAAATTGGGTGGTAAAGTTTTAGATGGTGCTTAAGCTTGCCAATACTGCAAGGCAAAGGTCTGGCTCTCTGTAACCTCCAGATGGACTGAACATATTTTAGCTATGAGCTAAAAAACCTTTAGTCAAGCGTGGCAACACTGTAGACAATACAGCTTGTGCCTCATCTCCATCTCAAAAGTCACACTGCTGTCATGGTTTCAGTGCTTTTTCAAGCAGCTTTTAGGGTAAATAAAAATATGGCTGAAATAAATATACAGGATCATTTTCTAGTGAGTTATGAAACTAGCACCACGTAATCATTTTCTGTTAAAGCTTTTGTTCCATGTCAACAGTAAAAATAAACGGAATAATCTGAGATGTTAAACATTTTATATTTATATTAACAAACTAATTCTTTTATACCTGCTAGTCTGATATAAAATAAGTCAGGTCACTATTGGCTTTTAGTTTCAGTGGTTGAATTCAACGTATTAAAATTTGAGCTGTTTATGAAAAACCATTAGTGCAGAAATTAGTTTGATATCACAATTTGCCTAAAATTTTTTTAATTATTTAAGTAAAAATAAAAATACTTTTTGAGATACCAGCCCCTAGTAGGCTGTGAAGAAAAATAAATACTTATAAAATACTTAAAAATAACGCCTTGAATGTCTATGATTACATAAGGCATCAATTGTGGAGTTTTGTATTGTTTTTGTGCTACGGTAAAATAAATTAAGAATAAAAACAGCAGACTGAAAGATTATATAGGTCAATGTTATTCTTAAACTATGACAGACTATTTAGTTATTCAACTATTCAGAAGCCATACTATGAGTCTGGTAGCTAAGGTGAAAAATGTCAGCTAAGTCTTTTAATACATTTTGGAAAAAAAAGTAATTCTGTAATTGCAAATTTATTGTTAAGTAAAAATTATAAACTTCTTTTTTACATTTACAGCATTTGGCAGACACTCTTATCTGGAGCTACTTATATTTATCTCTTTTATACAACTAAGCAATTTGGGGTTAAGGGCCTTGCTCAGGGGCCCAACAATGGTGGGGCTGGAAATTGAACTCACAATCTTCAGGTTGTTAGTCAAAGACCTTAAGCATGAGCCACCACTTCTTCTTTTTCTTCTTCTTCTTCTTCTTCTTATTATTATTATTATCATCATCATCATCATCATCATCATCATCATCATCATCATCATCATCATCATCATCATCATCATCATCATCATTGGCGAGTCCAAAACATGTATGTTAGGTTGACTGGTGATTTTAAATTGCCCATAGGGGTGAGTGTGAGTGTGTGCATGGCCCTGTGAGAGGCTATCTCATAAAGGGCAAAATTCAGGAGGGGTACTCCAAGGTGTACCCCTCCTACCTTTTGCACTTTAAGAGATGGCTGGGATAGACTCCAGCAGATCCCTGTGATAAGCGGGTATAGACAATGAATGAATTAATTCATTTTTAGGGTTAGGGTTGGGTTAGGGTTAGGGTTAAATGAAGTGGTAAATGTGTAACATGTTTTAGTAGGAAATTTGATATCTAAAAATATCTGGTAAGTGTAGATTATGACATATAATTTACACTGTTTTGAATACTCATTCAAAAAGTCAATGAGGCCCTGGTTTATCGGAGGGTATAGGTAATCTGTTACAATAACCTCTCTATTAATTTGCAGTGATCATTTAAGGGCATTCTACTTGTTATGACTATAACTGAGTGAGAGGGGGGGAGAAAAGAATTTGCTCTAATTTGTCACTTTCTGTTTTTGATAATTTTCCTTCATGTTAGGCTGTTTTGCTAACTTGGCTGACTAACAAACTCATTCAATCTACCATTCTCTAATACAATAACAATTTATTACTTTACACAGTGTGACAAAACATTTCGGAAACAGTGTCAAAGCATGAGACAGCATACTGATGACTACTCGAACAAAAAATAGCTCAGTCCAACATGTCATTATAAACCAGGACAGTCCACATACTAACAGTAATATAATATACTCTGCCTGGTAGATCCATCTTTAGAACACAACAAAATAGGTCTTAGTGTTTAAGTTGCCTCACAAAATGAATTTCAGTGGGAAATGAATGTGATTTATATTAAATTTTCAATTACAAGTACTGAAACTATTTAAAGCTGTTTTCATTTTAATGGAATCTTTTTAAATACTATGGCAAATGTGATGAGTTTGAGTTGAAAGCAATCTTAACCAATTAACTCAAAAGTGTACATAGGTTCCATCTGGTTGAACTGGGTAACATTAAGATAGTTTTGCAACAAACAGACACATCAGCGCTACCATCTTTGTCAGATTTCTATAGCTGCTTATTATTTATCTTCTATACCCGCTTATTCGCTTATTCAGGGTCACGGGGATCTGCTGGAGTCTATCCCAGTCGTCTCTAAAAAGGGCGAAGGCAGGAGGGGTACCCTGGGGAGGTCGCCAATCTATCACAGGGCCACACACACACACACACATTCACACTCAGTCCTATGGGCAATTTAGAATCACCAATTAACCTAACATACATGTTTTTGGACTGTGGGAGAAAAACGGAGTACCCTGAGTAAACCCACGCAAGCACGGGGAGAACATGCAATCAAACCCGGGCCTTCTCGCTGTGAGGCAACAGTGCTAGCCAGCGTACTGCCATGCCACAAGTTAATTCATTCATATTATAATGATAGTATTTAAATTGGTAATAATTATATATTTTAAATCATTTCATTAATTAAGTAATTTGCTTAAATTTAGTATAATCTAATAATTTAATACCTTAATGTAACATTTTATTATTTTTAACCTGACTTAAGCACATGTTCTTATTTTATCGTATTTTTTATTGTATTGCATTTTCACTCAAGCTTTTCAGCATTGCATAGTTGTGACTATATGCACAGGCCAGGCAGGTGGTTATTACAAGGCTGCTCTACATGAGGAGCATCTACTCACCTTTCAAGTAAAAAAAAAGTGTTGCTTTAAAGAAACATGAAACATTAAAATTTTAGCAGCTGAATTAAAAAAATAATTTATGTGTAAACAACGTGACGGGTATCGTATATAACGCTTATCCTTTTCATTGTCAGACTGGTCAATCTCAGATATCTAGTATCAGAGATATTGGGCATTTTTTTACAGTCTAGTGTTTGATTTTATCATTGATTGCCACAACTTTGACTTGTATCTGTATGATTATATGCTGCAATATGATTGGCTGCTTGAATAATTGCTTAAATAAGCAGCTCTACAGGCAAGTGTCACATGCGTTTACTACAAAATGTTGTGATGTGCATTTGTTCCTTTGTTTGTATGCATCAGTCTAATGTTGGTTTTGTTTTCTGTATTGATTTACCAACAGAAGTAGGTCAGAGTAATGGATTGCGATAAATGAGAGATACTTAATACTTTAAATAATAATGTCTGGTCAAAGTGTTTGGGTTGTTGTGGATAGTAAAATATCTGGGATGTGTATGTTAGTTGATATATTCCTGAACGTGCTTTAACGCAAGACAATCAACAAAATGCAAAGCTTTGATAGTGATAAAATAAGCCAACCAGAGAGACAAAACAAAGAAGCGCCTGAAAGATATGGCAGTATTTGGGTTTAAAAAGAGATGAACACATGCAGACTGAAGCTCTATAAATTCTGAGTGACATCATAAAGGGGAAACACTGAAAAAATCTTTAAAACTAAGCACACTAATGCTATGCCCGGCAGAAAAATCTCCAATCACAGGTGAATTTGACATTTGTTGATCATATATATAATATATATATTATATATATATATATATATATATATATATATATAATATATATAGCATTATTTAGCGTTCAGTCGGATTTTTCTTTTTTTTTCTACTATACTGTGCAGCTTTATACCATTTTCTGATAGTTTCTCTTCGTCTCTTTTGCCCAGTTATGCTGCTGGACACGACGGAATCCACATCTGAACTTGGCTGGACAACCTATCCTGATACTGGGGTAAGTTTCATAATCAGTGTCTCATAATGAATGCACCTGGAGCATCTTAGTGACTGAACTACAGATGAGCACACTACCACTCATCACTCACATCTCTCTCTTTTCCTCTCTTCCTCCCTCTCTCTTTCTCTGTCTCTCTTCCTCTATCTCTCCCTCCCACTCTTATTTTCTCTCTCTCTCTCTCTCTCTCTCTCTCTCTCTCTCTCTCTCTCTTCCTCGATCTCTCTCTTCCACTTTCTTTCAGCCTCACTCTCTCTCTCCTTCTCTTTCTCTCCCTCTCTCTTTCCCTTTTTCTCTCTCTCTTTCTTTCCCTCTCTCCCCCTATCTCTCTGTCTCTCTGTAAGTGTGCATTGCATAATTGAGTGTCCTACAATGAATCAAAAAGGTAAAGCCATTCTGCAAATTCTTGCTACAATTAATAGAACATAGCACAAGGATTTTTATAACTTTTTTTTTTAACTTAGGTTCAGAGAAAAAAAAATAAAAAGAAATTTACATTGAATTACTCGTGTCTGTGTGCATTTTCTCTTTTTCTGTTTTCTGATTATATATTGACATACTACATAATCAACATACGACATAAAACCTTCTTCTTTGATTTTTCCTCATTTTTTTCCTCGCTTGTTCTCATCCCATCTCTTTTGTTATTTCATCTTCAGCCTGTTAATCCATCCATCTGTGCTTTTATATAATCCCCTCCTCAATTCTCTCAATCTCCCCCTCTCAATCTGCCTACTTGCGTTTTAACACCCATTCTCCCATCCGAGCTGCCAGTCTCTGTCTCCTCATCCCCTCTTCTGTTTCTCAACATTTATTTGAATCAATCACACATCTCGGTTTTGTTGGCGTCCCTTTTGTTCCAATTCTCTGTCCTTCATATCGCTCTCTCATGTGTCTATGTCTTTGTGTCTGTGTGATTGCCATCCTAAAGATATTTGGTGCATTTTTTGAAAAATTGTAATCATCTTTAACTTGAACATAAGTTTAAATCGAGTTTTCTCTCGGATCTGTTCATCTTAATTTCCACCCAAGATAATTTTTATCATTGTGACAGATAAATTGTTTCAACAACAACAAAGCTTCTTTCTCACTGTATTTGTATTCTACTGTCTATATGTGTGAGTGTTTGAGACAAACATGTATGAGACAAAATAATGTGTAATTAGCACATGAGAAGGTGACAAAAATATTTTTAGTATTGTTAACATCAGAGCAGGTGGTAATCTACCGTAGAGGACGACAAGACAGAGCTACCTTTTTTAATTAATTACCAATGATCAACCTTAACTGTGCAACCACTGTCAAGTGAAGTGAGTAATATTGATGATCTCATTTAATGGGTCATTTTTTTAAAGTTGATCTGTTGGAAGCACAAAAAGTATTTAAGTTACTCAAAAACTTGAGTAACAAGATCCAAATTGTGATGGCTAGATGACTGGGCCAGAGTGTCTCTTATACAGCAGGACTTTGAGGTTTTCCTAATACGCAGTGGTTAATAGCTATTTAAAATGGTCCGATGAAGGACAACATGTCAACGAGTGACAGGGTCATGGGGGATGTGATGTGCGGATGTAAGACTTAAAAGGCAGCCCATTTAGCCCGTCCCCAAACTGTAGTTTAAATAGCCAGAAAATGGTGCTGAACCCTGTCCAGCGCCGGATTTCAATCATGTGCATGGCAGGATGCATGTCTGCCCCTTACCTCGAAAGCAGATGCCATTTATGAGACATGCCAAATGAACATCTATGGCCATGGCTTGAGGTGATTTGGCAGGGCCTACACAATATTATACTCATTGTTTTAATGTTTTGGATAATCGGCTAATGTCCACAAAGACAAATTTATTGGAAAATTTATTTGTAAGGATTGTTAAAATTATTATTGTTTTTGTGTGTAAAACAGTAAATAGGAACAAATAGCAGCATGTGTGTTACCAGTACATGCTAAACTGGTCGGTGTTTTCACTTTAACTGTCTCTTACATTATTTGCATAAAATTGAGGGTAACTAAATCAAAATGTTGCTTGGGGTAGTAAAAGAAAAAAAATAACTTGTCAGTTTATCACTTGCTACTGCAAACATGGAGAAATGTAAAAGCAATCTTGGGTCAAATTGTGTTGAAAATTGCTCTGCATTTTAAAACATTCTATCATCATCACTGCGTGCTACCCGGCCCTATCCACATCCGTTGGACACACAACTATAAAAATTGCAACTGAACACAAACTTGAAAAAGAAAATGAGTCAAATGTAGTTATAGACTAACATTAGAGCACCACATTTATCCCTTTTTAATTAAAGTGAAATTTTATTCTTCTTCTTTCAATTCATCACTCCATTTCTGTTTTTAGTGGGACGAAGTGAGTGTACTCGACGACAAGGGCAAGCTTATCCGCACCTTTGAAGTTTGCAACGTCAATCAAAACCAACGCCTTCATGACAACTGGTTGGCCACACCCTTTCTGTACAGCCATTCGGCTTCTCGGATCTTCGTCACGCTACACTTTTCCGTACGGGACTGCGCCAGTCTGCGCTCACCCTCTCCAACCTGCAGGGAGACGCTCACACTCTACTACAGGCAGGCCGACTCTCAAAGAGAGGTGGAAAGGACCTGGAGTGCAGAGGTAAGGGCCACAGGACTTAATGTCTTTATATAACATTTTGTATACAAATCGAGATGAATGTATATCATTAAATGAAGATTTTCAGGAATTCAACAAAATTCAGGGCAGCACGGTGGCTTAGTGGTTAGCACTGTTGCCCTTACAGAAAGCAGGGCAGGGTTCGATTCCCTAGGAGTAAGTGTGTGTGAGTGGCCCTGTGATGGACCGGAGACCTGTTCATGGTGTACCCTTCCTGCCTTATTGTCTTTCAAAGGCGGCTGGAATAGGTTCCATCAGATCCCTGTGACCCCGAATTAGGGAATTAGTGGGTATAGAAGATGAATGAATGATTAAACAAAATGCATATCAACATATAACTATTTGCCACTTTATAATCTTTCCAGTGCCGACCAGACTTTATTTATCTCTAATATAAAATAGAAATTAATTTGTAATGGGATTTTTATACCAGTTATACCTAAACATCCACTCTATTGATGCACCATGATGTGTTATTTAGCTGTGTTCATTGCACTTATCAGAAGAGAAGCATAGTCACGGCACTGACATGTATGTGGCACCAGTACAAATGCCAGGAACAGTAAACACCTTAATGTTACTGCTATTAGACATTAAATAAGTAAATTAGTGTTTTCTTAAACGAGTGCATTTCTTTTTTATTATTTTCTGTCTAAACATGGCATCTCTGAGTAATTGAAAACGTTGTTTCTGGCATCTGGTTCAGCACTCCCACACACACTGACATAAAACTACTCTCAGCCTGGAGTAGGGCTGTTTTTGGTGAGGCTCCACAAGAATAAAAGATGATGGCTGGATAGTTTCATCTCCATGCTTACCTTGTCTATAAAATTTCACACATTATCTTCCAATAGAATGTGCTTACACTTCCAGATACTTTTAGGGGAGGAAACTTAAATTAGTGTCTTAAATGCTTTTTTATATTTAAGTGATTTGCAATTTATTAGTCTCATGACATGTTTGCAGTTTGAATAGATTAGAGACAGGTTTTTTCTTTTCTCATTAGTTTGATCTGGACAATTCACGCTCACTATCATATAACCTTATACCCTCCTTATTACATGACATTAACCAACAGGGGATGAGGCATTTACTGTACATGCTTCCTCTGAGACATGACATTTTAAAATCCTTATTTAACTGCTGCTCACCAACACCATACGGCAACGTAACACAATCAGAAGACAACGTTATCTTCCCCGCATTCTATATAAATGCATTTAGCTAGTGTCATTCTGATTCACAAGAAAGAAAATATGCTATTTATATACCCTTAAAAACATAGCTAATTTTCTGCTTATTGCCATGGTTAGATATGACATAAAATTTTCAACAGAATAAAATCTTTACATCAGAATCTTTAAAGGAGTTAAACAAATTAGGGGCAAAACCCCGACATACTACATAGAGACCCAAGACAATATGTATTTGTTTAGTGTATAACTGCTGTATAAGACCCAAGCATCAGACTCCTAAATGATCAATTCTGATAAATTTATTGACAAAATATAAAACATGACTATCTTAATCCCTCATATCATTAAACCTTTAAACAAAATTTCAATCACAGCATGTGACCGCTTTATCCACAGTGATGTATTGTAGCTAAAGTAGCATAGTGTAGATTAGTGTACAATATTTTATAATAATAATAACATTCTATTTAGTGTCATTTAATTACATTTAACCGATTTAATAATTGGGCATCTAATTTACTTAACATAACTTTAGTAACTATAATTAATTACCTTTTTAATGTAACATAATGTAACTGCACGCAATCAGAATAGGGACAGGAATCAGTAAAACCCAGACGGGTGTGTTTACTGACAACCAATGCAAATAGTAACAAGTAGAACTAAATAGATTTATGCTGGTTACCAGATACCAGGGAAAGACGCAGGAATGTAGAAAAGGCAGAATGTAGCCAGGAGCTGATGTGTGACTGAGTGTGACTGATTAATACTCAGGGGACATTTAATACACATTCCAAACAGTATAATGGTATGTGTTCTGTTCCTGCTGTTGTTCTATCAAGATCAGTTAAAGCAGTTGCACATTTAGGAGTGCTGTAGATCTGTTAATGTTTCTTTCTGCACCCTTAGATTCACAGGACAAGCTTCATTGTACCGCTCTGATAATAAATCTACATTTATTATCAAACAATGTAGCATTTATATTAGCGGCTTGCCGATCTGATACTCCCTCGGTATTAGCCTGAATATTACTTGATTGGATATCGTAGGATTTGGGGAAGTATAATCTGATACCAGAACTTATTCTAAACTGATGTCAAAATACTGAAGGAGGGACATTGAACTTTAAAAGCTGTAAACATTGTGAAAGCTAAACATGCCACATATCTTTCGAAAGCTAAGATTCTTTGATTTAAACTATTCAAAAATACAACATAGCAGGAGAAAGACCGTCAAACAAACCAAAAAACTGAGAACTCCTTACCTTTAAAGCCACTGATCCATAAAGAATAACAAAGCTGATATACCAAATAGGCAGCGAAATATGTAGTGAAATATGTAGGCCATAACACATTTATATGTCGATAAACATCCAAAGAATAAATATTAGTCAAAAAACCGTTAGCCGTAGACGCAATTTTTAATAATTGTATTTATTTCCTGATTAAAAGCTGTAAAAATGAGCAAACATTGCAATCTTTACAAATGTCTGCTGGACTGCTGCACTCATTACCTGACACTTCTTTAGAATCCATAGCCCCCTCTGACATGTCAACAGACCTGTCTACAGTGGGATTAGCCCACCCGCTGTGAAACGGTAGTAACGTCTATACAATTGCATCACTGTAGGCAAATGACTGGCTCAGCTGTAAGCAAATGAATGTCTGACATTAGTTTGCAATGTCATAGGATATATTCATCCTACAAGTCCCCGGAGGCCATGTGGCTTTGTTAGGGAAAAGTGCGGTACAAACCTCACCAGGCATGTGCATCAAAAACATGGTGTTTAGAGTGTGCTGCTGTGTACTAAGCCACATGGCCTCCTAGGACTTGTAGGATGAATATACCCTATGACATTGCAATCTAATGTCAGACATTCAGTTGGCCAGAAGCCAACCTGAAGATTGTGGGTTCAATTTCCAGCTCCACCAAGCCACCACTGTTGGGCCCCTGAGCAGAACCCTTAACCCTCAATTTCTCAGTTGTATAAATGAGATAAATGTAAGTTGCTCTGGATAAGGGCATCTGCTAAAATGCTGTAAATGTAATTTGCAGTCTCTGAGTGGCCTTTTTTGTGAAAAGTGCATAGATATAGAAAAACATTTCAATTTTTTTTTTTCAAATGTATTGTCATCACATTCATCTTTAGGCCTTAATCTATGATGGCATCGTGTTTTCCAGCTAATAGCTCTTAGCTAGCTTTTTTTTTTTTTTTTACAAAAACACAGTAGACTGTTTTGTGCTCCAGGTTCTATTATTCAATACCAGTTATACTTAAACTGTTTAAGAAACAAACCCAAACTCTTGCATTTAAGAACAACAGGTTATGGGATTAATTACAAGTTATTAAGTTATTAATTATAAGTTAATAATGATATAAGTTATGGTTTAAGTTTACTTATAAAGGTAGGCACACAGAAGTTTAAAGACTATTTTATTTTTAATGTTTGAATGCAGTCTAATTAAAAATGCTGCTACAAGTATCATTTAAAATAAAATGCATATGTTGTAGGCTATGTATTTTTTTCTATAGGCCATTTGTTGCTCTGTTGAAGTCTAGATTGAGCACAGTGTGGCTCAGCATCAGTATCGTCAAATATTGAAATATTGAAATGCACATGATTTAACGAACAAATTTGATGAACAAATCTTAGAATAATGTATATATTATTGGCAAGGATCATAGACAAAATGATTAAAGCATTTATGGTATGTTGGTGCAGTGGTTGGTGTTTAAATTAGATAAATAAAAGAACAATTGCATGTGCATTTTTTTCAGTGGACACTGTCACAATGATGGTTTACAGATATATACATTTCAATAAATTAATAACCAGTTTAAATGGTCAAATCTTTCTGCAATAACCCAAGTTGATGGTAACAAGTAAAATCTCCCTGAGATGATCTGAAAATTCAAAGGGTGGGATTATATAATACATAAAATATAATATAATACTGTTTATTTTTTGGTTGAAAAGTTCAATTGCTTGGCCAGGAAATCTATTGTTGTTATCAACATTTCACTAATGAAGTCTTTTTTTAGAGATTGCAGTCCAAGGCCATCTACAAAGTTTCCAAATGATACTCTCCACATGAATTCTGTGTAGCTGTCCACTGTCCGTATACAGACGTCAACTGATGAGAACTCCACCCAGAAATACAGTAGAAATTATGGATGGATTAGGGTAGGTCAGGAGGGCAGAAGGGGTCAGGATCACTGGTATCCAGGAGTAGCATGTGTATTTGAACAGAAAGAAACACATGAATACACTGGTGTCCAAATCAGGGTGAATTTCCATCTCATGTCTAGAGTTTCTGAGATAAGCAATACATGCATTCTGCCAAACTGCAGCTTAAATTCATGTATTTTTTTGGTATATAATTCTGTCTCTCTCTCTTTCTCTCTTCGCCTTCGCTTCTTTCTTTTCAGCCTTCCAGTGGTGAAACCAAAGAAGGATGGATGAAGATAGACACTATTGCAGCGGACAAGAGTTTTAGCCGTGTAGAGCCGAGCCTTCCTCACCAGTACAAACCAGACAGGATGCGCGGCATCAACGTTAAGACACGCAGCTTTGGCCCCCTGACACGTCGCGGGTACTATGGCAACTACCTTTGACCTTTCCACTGTCACCTTCATATCACTGCATGGTCTGATAAGTAATGGATCACTGTTTCAAAATTTTGTATGTTTTAGCTGCCTCTGTTTGTCCACACAGCCAAAGCAATTCAACTGAGTAAATATTAATGTGTTCCTGGGCTAACATTTATAGGAATAAAAGTCTGGATGGAGAGAAAACAGATAATAGGAAAATAGTCGGTCCACATCGGTTTGTTGTCTTCAACGCTGGATGACATTGTTTTTACCCTTTTATTACCCCTTTTGTTTTTTTGTGTCTCTTAGATTTGTGCTGGCTATAGTAGACAGTGGAGCATGTGTGTCCCTTATGGGTGTATCCATATTCTATCGCCGTTGTCCAGCAACTAAGTTGTACTTGGCCTCCTATGTGGCTACTCCCTCAGGGGCAGAGCCTTCAGCCCTGGTGCCAGTGACTGGGACTTGTGTACTTTACAGCCAACCACAGGGCGGGACGACTCCCCGGATGCACTGTAACGCAGAGGGTGAATGGATGGTGCCTGTGGGGGGCTGCACATGTGAAGCAGGATACCAACCAAATCCTAATGGCTCTGCCTGTATTGGTAAGTTTTTTGTAATGCTTACTAGGACTGTTGGAAAATTGTTATGTCTACCTTGTGGTATTGTTTATATTTACATTTATTTATCTGATTTAAGTGTGTTGAATTTTTATCAGTGCCTTCAGTCAGCACTGGAAAAGGATTTTTGACCCGTGAACTATGCCTGCCTGTAAAATCACAAAATCAACCTCCAGGTCCAACACCATCCGTTTGTGATTTTTATATCTTTAAGAAAATGTAAACTGATCTAGACACAATATATTTGAAACAATAAAACTGGTACAATAACCATTTAGGTTATCATAATAATAATTACCTCAAATATTACTTATAATATTTATACCATAAATATTTACACACATCCTAAACCTTTGAATGTTTATATATTTATAGTAAATATTACTTTTAATTTTAACTGTTTCTTTTCTTTTAGTAGAGAGTAGCAGTGTTGTATATCTTCCT
The DNA here is from genome assembly GCA_005784505.1 of Bagarius yarrelli. Lineage (NCBI taxonomy): Eukaryota > Metazoa > Chordata > Actinopteri > Siluriformes > Sisoridae > Bagarius > Bagarius yarrelli. The sequence continues at coordinate 699,142 of VCAZ01000096.1, read as the reverse complement.
TTTGTCATTGTGGCTTTAAATCAATAGTCCATGTGCCCTCCTGTCATTGTAATTATAATCTCGGCTTGACGGACAGACGACGGTGTGTATGTCTGTTCTCGTGAGTGTTATTACTGTGGACATTGTGTGTGGAGGGGAGTCGGTTGCACAGATTTGTTCCCAGACAAAAGAGACCATCTGCAGCATTGCAGCATGCAGTGTTCTTTTATGCTGTGTGTTTCTGTGGATGCCAAACTGTAAATGTGTGTGACACTACACTGTGTGTGTTTGTCACAGCTATTGGCAGCCTTTACAGCTTTGTGTCACTGTGCAATACGCGTGCAAGATTTTTAGTAAATGTGCACATATAGAAAAATCATGTGTGTGTGTGTATGTGTCTCCCCTATAGCTTTAAACACTAACTTAAATCATGGAATCTGTGTGTAGGTGGGTGTTAATGCTGTTGGTGCAAGTGTTCACAAATGGATGCAAAGAAGAAAGAGCAACAAGTTTTAGGGCGGAGCCTAATTCCTGTGGTGATGTCATAAAAATAAATTTCATATATTGGACAGAATAGGAAAGAGTAGCGAGAGAGAGAACGGAAGAAACGAGCAGGGCTTGACACATTTGGGTCATGCTGACATATTGGTCACACGACTGTAAAAAAGTGACAGAAGAAAGTGCAGGGGTCCAATATACAGAAGAGTGAGTGGACACAAGGTAATGATGCAAGACTTAAGCTAGCAGAAATCCTTGACAAAGAATTGATAAAAGGTATGTAAAAGAATAAGGTTAAGCCTGCTGTAGATACGCTGAAGGATATTTTGGGGCATAGAAAGTCAACATGACATTAAAATAACAGTGAGAAATCACAGTGAGATGATGGTGAATTCTTGAACTGGATTGCCTGAAGCACCGGTCATGACCCACAAGGGGGGGGGGGGCCCTTAGTGAGGTCTGTGGGGGGGTGGCATTATATTTCGAAAAGTGTTTAAGCAGTGAGAATTAAGGAGAACGATCATATTGCATTAGCTAATTTTAACCATGATCCCCTGGTTAACCAAAAATGGACAAATTTTGTAATTTGTAACAAAAACGATCGAGTGCCAGTTAATAGTAATGATCCAGACTTACCCAGGTGAGGAAGCTCTAATCAATTCCGGTCGGAGTGCCAGCAATGCTGGAAACAGAGAATGCATGAAAAAAAGGGGGACCTAATATATTCTCATGGGGAAAAGGGGGGTCTCAGGCAAAACAAGGTTGGAAACCACTGGCCTAGAGAAATTACCCTAGGTTTATATACATACCCTCCCCAGTAACCGGCATCCAGAGCCATGCGCCCTAAAAGCACGAACTTGCACAGACTAGACGCCAGTGACAAAACTTTATAATACAGTTAGTAAAAATAGACACTCGATTACACGCTGCTGCTAAGTCATAAAGGTACACAAAGTACATAAGCTGTGTCAGTATCAAAATCTGATCACGCTATATAACTACCTGTCTTCCAAAAGAAATACTGCAACCATGGTGTCAAGGTGAACATTAAATACACTAATATTAACTTTTCAAAATGTTTCAGGATCTCTCTCTCTCTCTCTCTCTCTCTCTCTAACTTTCTTTCTTTATGTTCAATCATACATACAGGCATGACAAGAGTGAGATCAGATGGTCATGTGTTGGGCAAGTGTACAAAATCATGCTCATGAACATTTGGGCAGACTAAACACATGCTCACTTTCTCTCTCTCATGCTTTCTCTTTCTCTCCCTCTCTGAGAGAGAGAGAGAGAGAGACAGAGAGAGAGTGGAGTCTGGTGGGACTTGAGCTGTGAACCACTACACACATAATATACAAAATGATCCTTGAAAATCTAAAATTTGTATTCATTATGAGGAGCAGTGGAAAATCTCTGTGATAACAGTTTTTTGGAGTCCTTGAGTCCGGGTTTGCTATTCTTGCTTAGGCTTTACGTCACATGATTACTTTTCAGTTTAGTCTGCTAGATAATGAGATGTGTTATTAAAGTAGTAAACACAAAGAACCAATTAGAACATCACTTCTTCCATATATATATATATATATATTATATATATATATATATATAAATGTCTGATGTATAAAAGTGTCTAAATGTAATTGACAAACATTGACAAGCTATGTTTTTTTTATATAACATCTACAATTATACATTGTTAGCCACATTGTTACCTTTCCTATTAACTGATACTACATCCACAATCAAAAACAGCAACATCAGCTTAAATACACAGTAAAAAATGCTTCCAATTAACATTCTGCTTTGTGTACTGTGGTAGACTAACTGTGTCTTAGTACTTAGTGGTAGCACATTGGAAAGGATGATGAGCTAAACAGAAGACTGCACATTTAATTCCCAGCACCACCAAAAGCACCCCTGAGCAAAGACCCTTAACCTTGAATTGCTCAGTTGTATTAAAGCAATAAAATGTTGTTGTCAATGTGGATAAAAGCGTCTGCTAAATGCTGTAAATGTACCTAAATACTCCTCTTTTGCTGGGTTTCTTACTGCTGTTGTCCTCATTTGTACATCCCGTTGAATAAAAGTGTTTGCTGAATAATAATTGAATGTAAATCTAATGTTAATGCTGTTACATAACTAATATAAATTCATTTGATGAAGGCTTTTTAATAAGGGGCATTAAAGCTGTGTTGCAAACAAGAAAGAGCTGTGTGTAAAAAAAAATCACCTTACTCAAATAGATGTGAAATTACATTTTAACTGAGGGATATGTGACCCACAGTGCAATGTTTTACATCTGGGCCAGATAGTACACTTAACAACTGGATGCCAGCTGTGCCAGCTTCATGTCAAATCAGAGCAGAAGTTTTTGCTACCTGCATAGTTGCGGTTAATTTTGTCTGTAAAATTCTACAAATCCCTAAGTAGCACAAGCAATTACAACCCTTCTAATTATTTTTCGCAAAATCTGTTACAAAATAAAGCTATTTATTTTGCAACGTTGCAAGTGATCCAAATCGATTTTACGTTTTTCATTGTACGTGAATTTAAACATGAAAATACTTAACAACCTTTTTGTGTATCATCACCTTGCAGCACAGCAGTTGTTGATAGGGGAAGTGGTAGTGCAGTGGTTAATATGTTGGTCTACTAACCAGAAGATTGTGGGTTTAAATCCCAGCACAATCAAGTTACCAGTGCGGGGCCCCTGAGCAAGGCCCTTAAACCCTAAGTCGCTCTAAAGGATGTCTGATAGATGACAGAAATGTGAATGCAAATGATAGCTCCCGTTTGACTACAAGTAACTTTGAAGATTGTACATTGCTGATTAGAAAAGAATTAATTATGCACTTAGCAGGAGGTGAGATAGTCCACTGTAATCTAGCAGGTCTTTGTAAGAATATAAAGTATTGGCAGGGGGTCTGAAATAAAACAAGCTTTTTATTCTAACTTTTATAATGCCATTCATGTCATCCTAAAATTCAGTAGAGGCCAACTAATCAGAGTGACTGTTAATTTTCTGGCAGCAGTTTTACTGCAGACGTTCAACCCAGTGTTTGTGGGCAAAATGTCTGAGACTGAGACTAATGGAAATCAGTTATGATTAGTTATGTGCAATGAGCAATGAGGGGGAAAAATTATTTGATCCCCCGCTGATTTTGTTCATTTGTCCACTGATAAAGAAAAGATCAGTCTATAATTTTAATGGAATGTTCATTCTAACAGTGAGAGGCAGAATAACAAAAAAAAAAACATCCAGAAAAATGCAGCAAGATTTCTGGCTCCCAGGTGTCTTTTATACAGACAACAATCTGAGATTAGGAGCACTAATCTCTTAAAGGGACTCTCTTAAAGGGACTCTCTTAAAGGGACTATCTTAAAGGGACTCTCTTAAAGGGACTATCTTAACAGGACTGCTTTAATCTTAGCTCATTACCTGTATAAAAGACACTTTCCATATAAGCAATCAATCAGATTCCGAACTCTTAACCATGGCAAGACCAAAGAGCTGTCCAAAGATGTCAGGGTCAAGATTGTAGACCTACAAAAGGCTGGAATGGACTAGCCAGTCTCCAGACCTTAATCCCGTAGAAAAGCTGTAAAAGGAGATGAAGGTTAGACGTCAGCTTTGGAACTTTAATGATGTTGGAATGATCTGTAAAGAGGAGTGAGACAAAATCCCTCCTGAGATGTGTGCCAACTTGGTGGCCAACTAGAAGAAATGTTTGACCTCTGTGTGATTTACAACAAGGGTTGTACAAATACTCATTTTACTCATTGAAATGCAAATCATATCATTTTTAAATTTCTGGATGTTTTTGTGTTGTTATTTTCTCATAATTAGAATAAACCGACAATTAAAGTTATAGACTGAGCATTTTTTTGTCAGTGGGCAAACGGTCAAAATCAGGGCATCTGATCATTTTTTACCTCACTGTAGTTTCAGCCAGGATTAAGTGTCTTTTGTCTTTGATGTTATGTTAAAGTGTTGTCAGTTATTGAAATATATACCTTGAAATGCTAGTGAGAATTTTTTATCAGGTCCTAATAGTCTTTTCATTCGTGTTTTTAATTAAGTTTGTTTTTTAGAGACTGCATAAAAGGCAAAGTATGAGAAAGTTGGGATGTTGTTTTGTCTGCTCTTTTCAGTCAGTACGTAGCGCTGCGAGCAAAACAAGATAAGCGAGCAAGAGGAAGAGAGGGAGAGAGGAGAAACTGGGTCAGCTATCTAAATACCAAGTACAATGTCGAAGGCAGATTACACACTCCACTGAGGTCTCCTACTTTTTCATGTTTGCTGCTTAATTTCTTCTTTAAAATTCTTTTTCTCTGGTTGAATTGTTTACTTTTTCCTTGATCAATATATTATGGTGACCGAGAATATAAAAATCAAGAAACGCACATAAAAATTCTATTTTGTTAACCTATTTTTCCAGCAGTTTTCCTATTTCATCACTATCCTGTGATGCTGTAAGCAATCTGACTCTCTTGCAACTCTTGCATTTAGCCAAGCGAACGGTTTCAGTGCTTCTTTTATCAATAACCTACAGGTTTCGCCTTTTATCTTCAAAGACACTATGTCCAAAATGTTGCACAGATGAGATAAAGGAAGTCGGATGCCAATCTTTTTTTTTTCTTTTTTTTTCTCCATTATTATCCCTGCATTTATCATCATCTTACATAAAATAGAAAACGACAGCGAGGGAGCTGTGATTAGTAAATGAGGGGGAGCGAAGAGATCACTGAAAGCCAGGACATTTTTCTGTACCTTCTTTGTTAAAGCCCTGGGAAAATCACATAATGAGTTCCAACAGCATAAAAGATAGAAAACATCTACTCATAGTTTTCTTTTGCTGCCTTATTTTGCCTCTTCGCTCACAAATCAGTGCTGCAAGAGAATCACAGATTTGGTAGATGTGAAAACAGGAAAAAGCTTTTACTGTATGTTAGGAGGAACTGCAACACTTTTTTGCTGTCTGCTAGTTTGTCTTTTTCTCTCCCTCTCCCGTGTTCTGATGGGTCTCACTCAGACACATGCACACTACCTGGGGGGTTTGAAAAGGTGGTACATTTGTAAGACAGCACTTTAGTCGTGAGGCTAAAGAAAAGTGTAAGGGGTTTAAGTGGCAGCACTTATTTAATACCTTAATATCTGTATTAGCTTCCAAAAATACACTCACCACACTCACCTGTGGTTCTTTGGCTATGGGTCATTACAAATATATTTATTTAGACCCATTTCATTGTTTACACATCACTGTCAGGCGAAGTCACATCAGTTCTTCTCAAAGTTCTTTTACTTTGCAACTGATTACAGCTTTTGTTCATGAGAAAAAAATCTCCTATTGATAATTTCTGTATCATTTATGTTCTTCAGCTTGTCCGATGGGCTTCTATAAAGCCGTGTCGGGTTCGATTTCATGCACCGAGTGTCCACCTAATAGCAGAACCAGCTCGGAAGCTTCTAAAGTCTGTGAGTGCCGCAGTGGGTTTTACCGGGCGCCGAGTGACGCCAACACCTCCGCCTGCACATGTAAGGACCATGAATTGATGGAGCATGACTCTATAGATTAATGTTTAATAACTGTTAAAAAAATAATTAGGTAAGTAGTATGTGTTTTGAAATGACGTTTTAGAGGTTTAGAAGAAGTGACATTATCATCCCAGTCGGGTAGCTGGAGTAAAGAAAAAATATGACATTGTGCAACAAGCAAAATAAATGCAGTGGCACAGGAAAAAGCAGCTTAAACAAAGGCACAAATCACAGAGTGATTGCCAATATTTTCAGAATCACTAGTCTATTTTAAAATAATGGAGCCTAGACGGGGCAGTTTGAGTGCAGACACGGCACAATAGCTATTCTTAGGCTGCAGATCTGTGATAAAAAACATTTGCTTTAAAGCAGGAGTTCTTAAAAGCTTTGCCGCTAGTTATTCCTGTAAATTAAATTTTCCACTGAATACATATTTATTATGGTTATGAATACATTATTACTTTAATATGAATATTTTGGCTAATTATCATAGCCCTATAAACCTCTTATTCCAGAATCCTTTATCAATTGTACATACATTTTATGAACAGACTTATTATTTTTAAGTTATTGAGACTGATAGACTTAGAAAACAGGAACAGATCTAGAAATACTGAAATAGAAATGCTATTATGTGGTAATATCAGGAGATGTACATTTTACAGAGAGGCAGAAACCAAAGGTAGTTTTTAAAGGTGCACACGGTGTGTGTGTGTGTGTGTGTTAGGAACACATGAATATAATCAAAAGTCTGGGATTGTTAAATGAAAAGGTAAATAATTTTGATTTGTTTGCCCTACCAGCCCCGCCCTCAGCCCCGGTGTCTCTGTCCTGGGAGTATGAGAGCTTAGAAGGAGGGGTGTCTCTACGCTGGAAGTCGCCTCTGGATTTGGGGGGTCGAAGTGAAGTGACATATGGGGTGGTGTGCAGAATCTGCCCCTCTGCCTCACAGATACACCCTGCTGCCTGCTCTTGGTGTGGAGATTCTGTCACTTATACACCTTATAAAAGTGGCCTTAGACAATCTAAAGTCACTCTCAGTAATCTGCTAACACGAGTCACCTATCTCATACAGGTACGCAGATACCAAGGGACCTTTGGTATATAAATTGTAGCTATAAAATGTTAATTTTTAATTGTTATCAAACATTTACCAATACTTAAAATACCATTTCTAAACTCTTAGACACACCTACATTAAACAAATAGCCAAATAAACAATTTTCTGGCCAACACCACATTTTGTTAAATAAATACATTTCAAAATGCTGAACACCTTTTTCTACATACACTAACTATCAAAACACAACTCATACCAAATCATTCAGTCAAAACATTAGGACTAGTTTTAATGAATTCCACTAAACCGAGTACTTACCTTAGATTGGAATAGCTTAGGTAAGTGGATGGATGGATCGATGGATAAATGGATGGATGGATAGATGCATGGATGGACAAGTAAATTAACTAACAGATAAATAGACAAAAGAACAGACAGATAGATAGATAGATAGATAGATAGATAGATAGATAGATAGATAGATAGATGTTTATCCTTTTTCCAACTCATTAAAACTCATGTTTTTAAGTGTGTATGCATAATTTTATGATGATTTTGTCATTAAACATCAATAATAATAATTAATAATAACTTTTGTATTACTTTGCCTTTTCAAAAAATGTGGACTGGCAGGTTCAAGCTGTGAACGATGTGTCTCCTCTAAGTCCTTTTCCACCGCAGTTCGCAAGTATCAACTTCACCACCAGCCAATCAGGTGAGAGCTCTTTCACCATGAATAAATTGACTGCTGTTATCAGTGTATGTAAATGTCGGTGTACAGTGAGGAGCAGAAACGGCTTATAACAAGCCTTAAACAATGTGAGCAGTTCGCATTCAGCATCCAGTCTAGTGGCTTGTTTCAAGAGGTTTTAAACTTTTTTGATACAGCAAATGTGTTTTATTAAAGGTACATACAGAAAATCCTTAAACATTTATTAATCATTTATAACCTTTTTTAATTTAGACTAAGCTCGAAACATAGCACACAGGACCCCTAACTAACTCACACACATTTTTACGTGCAGATATTTCCACTTTATTACCCTCCTTTCACTTTGTTCTATCTTTATGATACATAAATCCTGCAAACAAAATACACATTCTTAACATTGCCAAGTTTACCTAAGTTAGTTATAAACCAAGATCCTGGCTAGTGGTTTTTAAACTACCACTCCATGGGGAAGTTGGGGGGCCGTCGATAAATCTGACAACCCCACAAGCTGTCAGGTTTGCTATTTTTCTCTGTTCATGGTGCAGCTTAATTCCTTTCCAGTGGGACTTTATTAGCTCCTGTCACAATTCCCATTATTTATTATTTTATATCTCATTATTTATTTCTCATTATAAGACTCGAAAGGCATTCATTTTTAGATACGTTTTTAAAGTGTATGGAGATGTGAATCAGGAAAAAGTTAAGGAAAGTAACAGTTAAACGGCTGATATATGTAGTGGGACCCGGATATATGATGTCTGTCTGTCTTTTATATGGACAAGTTGTGTTTTATATTGATTTTTTATAATAATCATGTTTTCTAATGTCAATCATTATGTCATCATTGCGTCTTGTGTGTGGTGTGTGTTACTATAACAGACATCTGCTTATTCTGTTCTTCTTATTCTCTTTTGTGTTATTAGTTTTTTCTTTGTCTCTTTCTCTCTCATTCTCTCTTTCTCATTCTCTTTCTCTCTCTCAAAGTCGGGAAAGTGGTGGCTTAGTGGTTAAGGTGTTGGACTGCTACCAGAAAGACCGGGGTTTGATTCTCAGCGCCACCACTGTGGGCCCCTGAGCAAGGCCCTTAATCCCTAATTGCTCAGCTGTATAAAAGACATAAATGGATCAGGGTGTCTGCCAAATGCTGTAAATGTAAAGTCAAAAAGTCTTTATTGGCATGACCACATACAGCTACAGTTTTGCCAAAGCACAAAAAAACTAAATAACAAACATATTATAGACAAAATATACAGAAAAACAACACAGAAAACGACAGTAGCGAAGTTGCGCTCTTTACCTCTCTCTCTCTCTCTCTCTCTCTCTCTCTCTCTCTCTCTCTGATCATTTCTTCTCCCTGGGTTGAGACTGTGGTAATTTTAGGTCAGAATATCCTGTCAGTTCAAATACTGCTCAGGGAAGCAGAAAGAGGAAAAGGCTAATCATTATGGCAGTTCACAGAAACTTTCAGGATGAACTACACAGTTCAAGCGCCCTCTTCGCACTCTTTCTCTCCCTCTCTCTCTTACACACACACTTTTTTAATCCCCCACCACTTTGTCTATTAGTACATAGCTTTAGTCTGCACCCACGTACAGTTTTACTCTGTACTTATTTCTAAATTGATATGATGTAACACATTTAAATGTCAAGTAGTCTGTTCCAGTATTCGCTGCTTTTGTACATAATTGCTTGAGATTTGAGGTAAATAAGTGAGGAAAGGTTTGTCCCTGAGCGAGGAGTGGATGAGTAATGTGTGTGACATCAGGGTCAGTACAGTCTGCCGTTTTTCATTATTTTTTCCCCTAAACTGTTTACCACATCTATCATGTTGTGGAATGAATTGAAAACTAAATGTTAATGTATTACCATTAAAAGGATTCCATGCCCCATAAATAACAGAAATCTACAATTTATAGCAATACAGTGCTGTTGTATGGTCTATATGTGTCGATGCCCCCATGTGGTTATAGTTATTAAAGCACTCACTCTGACTCAATGTGTATCTCTCTCTCTCAAAGTACCTTCTGAGGTTCCCATCCTGCATCAACTCAACAGTGCTTCAGATTCTATTACTCTATCCTGGCCCCAGCCAGACCGGCCCAATGGAGACATCCTGGAGTACCAGCTTAGATATTATGACAAGGTCTCTGTTCCTGCATCTTCATTATACTTCACCATCATAACACTGCCATGACATTTATTTGAGGGTTTTTTTCTGTATGCTATTTAAAGTCATGAATGACTACAGGGCATGTTTTCTTAATCGCTTTTATGACTTAAATTGAAAAGGGGACGGGTGTAAAAAGAATGGATATTATGCATTAATTGTTTTTTTAGTTTGCTAGTTCTGTTACGATATTGAATTCGTCTAAAAAAAAAAAACTAGACTATCTGGCTGTGTGCAGCTTTTCCCATGAGTTTTTCACAATCGTTTTGCATCGATATTGATGCTGATTATAGGATTATTTCAACCCTCACCATGTAAATATTGTCTGTATATTTACATTTACAGCATTTGGCAGACACTCTTATCCAGAGCGAATTACATTTATCTCTTTTATACAACTGAGCAATTAGGGGTTAAGGGCCTTGCTCAGGGGCCCAATGGTGGTAGCTTGGTGGAGCTGGGAACTACTTCCCCTCATGTACTGCATGGTATGAAACTTTTTTAATTTGCTTTATAATCAAACTTATGAATAGAACCAAAAAGGCTGCCCTTTATCCCTCAATATCTAATAAATTCATTAAGCTTCAATTGGCTTATTTGTACTGGTTAGGCAGGTCAAGATATTATAAGAGTATAATTAGAAAATTAAAGCTAATCAATGGTGCATACTGGAGGCAATGCAAATATAATAGCAAAGGACATACAGGACAGTTTAGCTGACCCAGGAGTGGGTTTGCACCGATCTGTGCATGTTAAATGTTGATCCATTGAACGGTAATTTAAAGGAAAACCCTACTGACACACGACAACCCAAAAATATATTAGAATTAGAAGAATTCTGCTGGGAGAAGTGTGTTATAATTCATCCTTAACAGGCTAGAGGAAAAAATCAGCATGCTGTGATTACTGCCAAAGTGCAGGTTAATAATTACAGTTTAATTAGTAAGATGACTAAACCTTTGCCGTTGCCAGTTATGAACTATTATAAAACAAGCGTGCATTTTTATTTAAATAATGTGTCATTTGGAATAACTGCAAGTATAAGAAACACATTCAGTGTCTCCTGCTGAACTGTTGTATTTGTGTTCCGTTATTAAAATTAGGATTATTCTAAAAGTACATAAACCGTTCTCTCTTTCCCTCTGCAGAGCTCTGATGAAAGCAGTGCAACCAGTGTGTTCACTGAGACCAACACAGTGACGGTGGATGCTCTGACCCCGGGCTCCATTTATGCCTTCCAGATTCGAGCCCGTAATGAGAGAGGCTATGGCCCTTACAGCACTTCCCTTTACTTCAGCACTCTGGCTATGGGTACAAATTCTATACATTTCTAAAAACTTTTGGCCTTCTATACTACTTTAAAGCCCTATTACAGCCTGTTTATTTCTCTGGTTTTCTCCAGGGGTTCATTGTGCCCATCTATTAACTGTATCACATGGGTCTTGGTTTTAAGCTGTACTCCAGTTTACAGATAGATAGTTAGATAGATTGATGGATGGATGGATGGATGGATGGATGGATGGATGGATGGATGGATGGATTGATTGATTGATTGATTGATTGATTATTAAAAAATGGATGGATGGCTGGCTGATTGGTTGGATGGATTGCTGAATGGATGGATTGCTTAATAGCTTATTAGTTGATAGATAGATGGGTGGATGGATGGATGGATGGATGGATGGATGGATGGATGGATGGATGGATGGATGGATGGATGGATGGATGGATGGATGGATGGATGGATGGATGGATGGATGGATGGATGGGTGGATGGATGGATGGATGGATGGATGGATGGATGGCTGGATGGATGGATGGATGGATGGATGGATGGATGGATGGATGGATGGATGGATGGATGGATGGATGGATGGATGGGTGGCTTGGATGGATATATGGCTGGCTGGATGAATGGATGAATAAATAAATGGACGGATGGCTGGCTGATTGGCCTGAAGGTTGGATGGATTGCTGAATGGATGGATTGCTTAATAGCTTATTAGTTGATAGATAGATGGATGGATGGATGGATGGATGGATGGATGGATGGGTGGCTTGGATGGATGGATGGATGGATGGATGGATGGGATGGGTGGATGGATGGATGGATGGATGGATGGATGGATGGGTGGATGGGTGGCTTGGATGGATATATGGCTGGCTTGATGAATGGATAAATAAATAAATGGACGGATGGCTGGATAGAAGGCTGACATTGAATGGATGGATAGATGGATAGATAAGTGGCTGGCTGGGTGGGTGGATGGATGAAGTGATGTAAGTTATACTAAAAATAATCTACAGTTATTCAAAAATCAAGAACACTGTGTTCAGTTGGGTGCAGTGTAAAGAAATATTAGTTTAATATAATTTCTTTGCTGTTTTGATCAATATAGAAGAGCGTTCAAGGCAAATTCAGAGCCGTCTGCCTCTGCTGGTTGGGTCGGTGATGGGCGGAGCGGCATTTCTATTAGTTGTGGCAGCAGTCATCATGGTTTTCATCTTTAGGACGTGAGTGTTTTAAAACATTTCAATTAAATATTAACTGTGTATACTGTCAAAGACCCAGCTATAAAAATAAATTAAACCAGTTACACAGTGATATGCAGATAAACATGTATATTATACACTGTAGTAATGTTTAATGTTAAAGGAAAACTTAGAGTTATTTTTAAACAGGAAACAGAGAGAGAGCCACTACAGTGACAGACTCCAGAGATATATTAGCAACCGAGGTGAGCATCTCTGTGTGTGTTGTGTGTGTGTGTATGTGTTCAATGTGAACAACAGTTTTATGACAATAGTTTTAGCTTCAGTGTAGTAGACTATAGAAAGCATTTCCTTTTTAGCATGTTTTCTTCAGGATCATCAACATATCAATTCTGGTTTTTACAGCATGCGTATTTATTTATTTATTTATTTATTTTTCCAGTATAATGTTCAGGTTGGAATGTTATTTTAAAGCGCATTTTTTAAATGTAAAAATGTATTAACATATTAAAGAAATAACTAGAGTTGGTTATTAATTCTCCAGCTGCACTCCAGTTTTTTATGTTTGATTGGTTGACAGGCGAGGATGAGTGCACATTCTCAAAGTCTTTCCTACTGTGTCTTCTGCTGATTTTGTTTTGTGCTCTATTGTGCTTACATTATGAGCTGCTATTTATTGTTTTGGATATATTTATTCGTGTTGGGTGTTTGTGTTTGTTTTTTTAAGCTGGAGTAAAGTATTATGTGGATCCTTCTACATATGAGGATCCGAGCGAAGCAGTCAAGGAATTTGCCAGAGAAATTGATCCTGCCCACCTGAAGATTGAGGAGGTCATTGGTGCTGGTGAGTAGATCAGCTGACGATAATGCCTGCATAACGGACCTGTTAAAGTCATACTTGTATTAATTCAATTTAAAAAAAGCTTTAATATCAGTTACACTTAATAAACAAAAGTTATTTTATTTAATATTGGAAAAGGAAAAATGAGGGGCCCCAGGCGAAATCTTAAAAAATTGCAAAAGCACACTTTTTAATACTGTTTCAATGCTTAAGTGTATGAATTGGCATTAGTTGTAACATATTCCGCATACAATAGATGTTGGGATGTTGTGAATACACTTAGTGTCCAAAGCCATTAATTTGTTTCTGCTTAATTTACATGGTTAGACACCAATAATTTTGGAAGTTGATGTCACTTTCCTGCACTAATATAATGTGAAGCACTTATAGGTATGTGTGCAATCAATTGCCTCCAGAAGTCATGTAATCAGTTAAAATAATCCACCTGTGTGTAATTTAGCCTCAGTATAATAAATACACCTGTTCTGTAAAGGCTTGTTTTGTAAGAGAACACTAGTGAACAAACAGCATTATGAAGACCAAAGTTGAACTTTGGCCTAAATGCAAAGCACTATGTGTGGCAGAAAAGAAACACCGCTCATCACTCTGAACACACCATCCCCACTGTGAAACATGGTGGTGGCAGCATCATGCTGTGGGGATTAATTTTTTCAGCAGGGACAGGGAAGCTGGTCAGAATTGATAGGAGGATGGATGGAATTAAATACAGGGCAATCCTGGAAGTAAACCTGTTGGAGGCTACAAGAGACTTAAGACTGGAAAGGAGATTCACCTTCCAGCAAGACAGTGACCCTAAACATACAGGTTTAATTCAAAGAATATTCATGTGTTAGAATGGACCAGTCCGAGTCCAAAACTAAATCCAATTAAGCATCTGTGGCAAGACTTGACAATTGCCGTTCACAGACGCTCCCCATCTATGAGCTATTTTGCAAAGAAGTATGGGCAAAAATTTCAGTCTCTAGATGTGCAAAGACATACTCCAGAAGATTCGCAGCTGTATTTGCTGTGAAAGGTGGCTCTATAAAGTATTGAAGCAGGAGAGCTAAATACATATGCACACCACACTTCAGATTTTTATTTTCTTAAAATCTTTTTAAAATCGTATTCACAATTATGTGCTACTTTGTGTTTATTTATTACATCAAATTTCAATATAATACATTTAGGTTGGGGTTGTAAGGTGACAAGATGTGAAAAGGTCCAAGAGGGATGAATACTTTCTCAAGGCCATGTACATATGATGCAATTAAATTAATTTTTTATTTTCTTTAATTCAATAAGCAAGAAACTATTGATGGTTCCTCTAGTAACTGAGTAACAGTTTCTTATCAGTATAAGAAAAGAGCCATTTTAAGTAATTTGGAGTGCCAAAAACTGTAATTGTTAATTGCAATTAAGAGTATAATCAGCCAGCACCATTTTCTTTAGGTAGTGTAGTAAAATTAGAGTTCACATTCATTTAAATTGTTCCAAATGTCCGCAATTAAATTTCCAATGTCAGGAAATTAAATTAGCCAGAAATGGAAAGAGGTTGTTTGTGTTGGCTATTTTTAGTGACATATTTTAATCATTATTTAAACTTCGTAGTTTTACTGATCTGCTAAAATAACCAAGATAATAAAACATTTTTTTCACATTTAACAACAACCAACATTATATTTATCATTACATTATATAATATAAAATACAGGCATTGCCTGGATCCTTACACAGATGTATAATAGTAAGAATAAAAGAGAAATCGAAGCAAGAGTTGGTGTATAATTGCGTGCAGATTGACTGTGACTAACAGAGACACATATTGTAGATTATGTAAGAAAATGGAAATATGAAGCTGTCAAAAATAACCAGCCGGCCTGCTGAGGACAAGTCCAAAGATAATAGGAGGAAAGTGTGTGAATATTAATACCAGAAACAAGGAACATGGAAATATAAAAATAATTGCAGAAAGACATAAAGAAGTCAGAAAATCCAATCCCTTAATGAGATGTTTATCATATAGATTCAAGTTATACCACTAATTCAGTGTATTTCTTTCTCTTTTTCCTTGTTTTTATGTCTGTATTGTAATGTTAGCTGTATTAGCTCCAACTCATATTTTTACATCTTCTCTATCGTCTCAGCTCAGTTTGGTGAAGTGGCCAGGGGCAGATACAGACCTCTGGGTCGTAGAGAAGTGATAATAGTGGTGAAAACTTTGCGATGGGGAGTCACAGACCGGGAAAGAGGAGTGTTTCTCAGCGAGGCTGGGATCCTGGGCCAGTTCGATCACCCTAATGTGCTGAAGCTTGAAGGTGTTATCACACACACTCCTCCTGAGCGCATCATCATGGAGTTTATGGAGAATGGCCCTTTGGATGCTTTCCTTAGGGTACGATTAAAGAAAGCGTACACTACAGATCTTATTAACACAGCAGATTAAACTGTAACTTAAGCATGGGTTTATTTCCGGGCAAAAGCTTGTAAATTTGTCTTCTATATTTGATTCCTCGAAAAAATTTGAATAATATGTGATATATGTTTGTTTATTATCTCTTCTACTTCTTTATTTTAGGAAAATGAGGATCAGTTTAGTGTGTTGCAGCTGGTGGGGATGGTGAGAGGCATTGCAGCAGGGATGTGCTACCTTTCTGAGAGAAACTTTGTGCATCGGGACCTTGCAGCTCGTAACATTCTGGTGAACTCAAACCTGGTTTGTAAAGTCTCAGACTTTGGCCTGTCACGGCTCATGAAGGACCTGGACCACAATATGCCTACCTACACTGCATCACTGGTGTGTTCTGGGAAGCACTTAATTGTTATATATATATATAAATGCTATAAATTATGTTTATGATTATGTTTAGATTTAGTCATAAGTTTGTCTGTATTTACCAGTTTCTGGTATCCAGATTTTTCTTAAAATACTTCTTAAACATATCTGACACTTTTAGATAGTTACTCCTGTCGAACAACGGGCTCACTGTCAAAGAAATAGAAACCTTTAAATATAAATATTAATTGCTAATGTTAAATTTATATGTAAATGTTAAATAGAAACATTGAATATCACTGCAAATGTTTAATGTAGATCATAAATGTAGAAGTAAAATGATTTGTTTATTTGGTAATTGCTCCATGTGCTTGTACAGTGTGTCACCAGTAAGGTTGCCAGATTGCGCTAGATGTATTTAATATTTTGACTTAACATGCAGATTTAAATTCTATTTAACATTTACATTTAATTTTAAAAAAGTTTATAAATAATGTTTAAATACTACCTATATGGAATTTTACTTTACCATTACTTTAAGAATTTATTCTAAAACATTTAAATGCCTATATGAAGCAAAATAGCCTTAAATTCTCAAAAAAAAAATAGTCAACAACACATTTGTAACTTTTGAAATTTTTTATAAAACTTGCAAATTTGCATTTGTTTTCAGGGTTGTAAAATACCTGTAAGGTGGACCGCTCCTGAGGCTTTCCAACATCGTAAGTTTAGCTCGGCTAGTGATGTCTGGAGCTTTGGGATCCTCATGTGGGAGGTGATGTCATATGGAGAACGGCCATATTGGGACATGAGCAATCAGGAAGTAAGGCTTGTTTTTGTCTGCCAATGCCTTCCAGACCTTGCTGATAATGCAAACTAACTAAGTTGATGTAAAATATCAGGGTGATTCATAGTGTCATGATGTTAATCAATGAATCATTGGTTTCATTAAAGTATGAATCACACTTTGATGTTCCAAATACAACATGACCACCAATTTTATGAGCAACAACAATAGGTTGATATTCTAGTCATGAATATAATCCAAAACAGACTTCTTTTGCAGCAGCTTGTTTAAGTAAGAATTCATGTAAGAGTTCATTCTAATAAATTGCTTTTCTATTTAATCAAGACTGTGTAGTGCAGCTGAAGTCATGATACACAACCCCCAGTTTTTCCACCACTAATTAAATCAGCTTTGTGCAGTGATGAATAAATCCGTGCATGCCTTCAGCATTCTGATGATGGAGCCGCTATGTGATTCAGTCATTTTAAATCCTTTTTGTGTCTGTGTGTGTGTGTGTGTGTGTGTGTGTGTGTGTGTGCACACTGATGCATAATGTCAGCAAAGTCCTCCAGCCATGCAAATGAAGAAGCAATATTATTAATTTGGCACATGTTTCTATTTTTAAAACAATTGTGGTTGAGGGTTTATGTTTGTGTCAAGTTATTCACATAAATTAATGTGCATGTGACTGACACTTTTGGTTGGCTGTTAACTACATTTTTCTTTGCCTTTGTACTCTGTTTAACAACTGAATCAAAATTTAATCAAATCAAGTATAGAGCAAAATATATCTGTCCACTATAAGCAAAGGCGTCCCTAAATGCAGACTGCAATTATGCAACCAACCCTAAACCAAAACACTAACGAACAAGTTAAGAAATGGCAACTGACAGCTATTATTTTATTTTTTTTATTTCCTTGTTTTGTTCTGTCTCTAGGTGATGAAGGCCATAGTTGATCAGTATCGTCTTCCTGCTCCTAACTGTTGCCCTCCTGCTCTACACGCTCTGATGCTGCAGTGTTGGCAGGCTAATAGACAGGATCGCCCCAGATTCGACTCTATCGTCTCTAGTCTGGACCGTCTCATACGTCACCCTGTGTCTTTGAAGACTGAGCATGCTCGGTACAACATGCACTGCGATAGTACATTTTAGTAGTAGTCATTAACAACTAACTGGGTCATCTTTTCACTCTGATTCCACTATGATAATGACAAATGAATTATGATAATGACAAATGGATTTTCAATAAAATGTAACAATAGTGTAAGTAGGCCCAAGCTTTAATTTTAGTCTGGGAGGTTCAGGATGATCAGGATCTTTCAAACCAGCCTTGAAACGGTAGTTGGGCTTTTTTGTAATAATAAAACATACTGTACAAAGAAATTCTAGACAAATATATGCTTCCAAATTTGGCGAAGACACACTTGTGGGCATGGTGTATTTGAAGACGCTATTGTATATTCTTCAGAAAATTTGGATTAATTCTGGTCAATGCTTTTCTCCCCCCTTATATCTTTCTTAACATGTTTCAAGCCCCACCCAACCCTTGCTTAGCCCCACCTCCACAGATCTGTCCACAGTGACAACTGTCAACGAGTGGCTCAGTGCGCTGAGGATGGACCGCTATAAGGAGAAGTTCGAAAGAGCACAGCTCCACAGCCTGGAAAGAGTGAGCTTGCTCACTATAGAGTAAGTACACATAACATAAACCATCATTACCTGCTTTGAAGTTCTCTGAGGTCCTTCGGGTCCTCCAGTCCCACACCTCTCTCTCTCTCTCTCTCTCTCTTTCTTTCTGTCCTATCAATAAAAGCAAAATATGCCTAAAAAAATACTTTAAAAAAAGTAATAAAATAAAACTAATCGACAGTTTTCCAAACGTGGGATCTGATGGAGATTATGTAACGACTGTGTTTGTTCACAATTTAAAACTTCAGCATCATCTTGTCATTTACCTTCCACATGTATGTGCGAATATAGCCACCTGTGCTAAAAGCTGTCAATATGATGTACGGAATCGGCACTTTTATTTTAAAAACAGCATCTAAACACCATGTGTACTTTTTTCCTATTCTGTGATTTAGAGATGTTCGGGCTTTGGGGGTGAACCTGTTGGGTCATCAACAGAAGATTGTGAATGCAGCACAGCAGCTAAGGACTCATCTCACTCAGGGACATGTGGAGGTATAGAAGATTTTGTGGAGGTATAAAGGACTTTGTGGAGGTATAGAGGACTTTGTGGAGGTTTTAAGGACTTGCCCTTTGCTTTCTTATGGATAGTAAAATACACAGAAGTTCAGTCCAGTCTGCACAGCATTCAAGCCCTGCAACACAGAAAGATAAAAAGGAATATGGCACAATATATGGACTATTTCTTTGCAACGTGTATTTGCTCATCAGTTTGTCTCTATCACGTTTATTTACCCACTATATGTTTCTCTCCTTAGTCATAAATTCCTGTCCAAATTCCTTTCTCCATTTTTTCCACTTTATTCTAGGCTTCCTATCTTCTGTAATTATTTGCACTTTTTTATACACCTTTATTACATTTATTTTAAAGTAGTGGCTACTTGAAACTCTAAAGGTCAGTGAAGTCAGGATTCTGGAGCTTATATGAGTGTATTTAGTTGTTTAGAATCCCAGCTGTGTTTACTTTCTTAAAATTTCTTTTATGTCATATGTCATGTACATTTTATGTCATGTACATGAAGTAGGTAATTTATGTAACCATTTAAAAGCAAATTTTACGGTTTACTCCGCTTTGCTAATGTTATATAGACATTAACCTTTCATAACTGTCTTTTTTTACATTACGGCTGAGGTGTCCCAAATCCAGAATCCTGCCTAGATAAATTTTGTTTTTTTTAAATTATAATTCAAATCACATTTATGTGTAATCGTAGATTGCATTATATCTACTACACAGCTATTTGATCATCTTTACATTTAAAATTCAACTGTTCATAACCATGCAGGTCACCGCTGACATCAATTTTACATGCAGACAAACACCAGTAGTGTCTATAAAACAGGAAAAGCTATTCATATTTGTCAGTTAATCTCCAGGAAATGCTGCTTCTGCTGGTTTATGATATTTTACATGCACAACAGTCAGATTTGAATACTGGGAGAAATTTACTCTTGTTCAGGAACACAGGAAGCAGCAGATATGTGTTACGATCAGTATTAACACTTGATATATGTATATACGTATACGTATACATATACGTATATATAGCGTAAACTGAGGTACTTTTCTGTAATATATTTAACAGAAGAGCCCTATTGTCCTTCAAATATTGTATATCAAGGAAAGTAGATGGAGAGCATCTGCGTTACACTAAAGTGTGCAATTCATAAATAAGGATTAAGCATTGTAATATAATTTATGCTACATGAAAGGTTTAGCACAAGTGCACTTATTTACCACACTGCAATAGGTTTGCTGTCGCACACAAGCATAACTGTTTCAGTAAAGCGCAATAGTAATAGATTAGCGTGTTTTAATCGATTCATTAAGTAGGTTCATTTAAATTAAACCAAATGATTATGTCAGCTGTCATATTTCGGTTTTCTGCAGAATGATGCGTGATAAGTTGCTACCGGTGCTGGCTGATGGAATGAAGTGCACATTTATATAATACTGACATTAACGTCTACGGATAGAAAATATTTAAAAACATTTTTTTATGACTTTGAATATTTTTAAAATATGGTTTTCTTGGACCAGCATGTATTTGAGACCAACAATGAAAATGATTTTATTTTTTTTTCCAGTTTATTACACCATTTTATATAAAATTTATATGTATTTATTTATTTATCAGTTGCATTACAATATATGCTGCTTCATGTTTAAATAATAGATTAGAATATGAATGGATATGCTCACTGATGCAAGGTTTTAGTATCAAATCTTGTGGTAAATGTGCTATAATTAAGATTAAACCCACAAGACTCAAGTCAGTGACCCGTTCTTACTGATGTTACGTGCAAATTTATTAGCTCTGCAGCAGCAAAACTTCAGATATGCCTTCTGCCAGAAAACCAAACTGTTTATTTCAGAAAAAAAATTCATTGCAGAGCATCAATACCTAGGAAAAATAAACACTTCAGATAGAAAAAAAACATATTGAAATTATTCTCATGACAGGATCACAAAGCTGTCACAAAAGGGCTTTGTGCTGTGTTACGTTCGGGCGAGAAAATAAAAATCCACAGCTAAAATGCACAGCCAACATATTCTGATATGTATGAGGCCAGTTTGTAGTTAGCTTTTACACGAATATAATATTTTTCCACATACAAAGCCTACAATTTAAAAAAATAATGTAATGGTAGCAGCACATTTACATAGTATACAGTTCAAACTGGGTTTCTGAGAACTTCCCAGTTAAATTCTCTTTAAATCCTCATTGGTTCTTTAGACAATTAGAGGCTGTCAGTGAAATACAGTGTATGACCGTTGAACCTTTTACCATCCAACTGGGTCTCCCACGTGACAGTGACTACATTAGCAGTTAACAGGTTAACAGTAGCACCCATCTTCTTCAAACTACCATTAATTGTATTTTAGTAGGTTGCAACCGCAGAGAAAGACAAAGCAATAATGAATGAAAGAAGGCTTTATCACTTAAATAATGTAAATAATGCAGAACATTAGTACACGTACAGTTGCAAAATGATGGCAAAGCATTATCTGCGTGTCATTTACAGGAGTTACTGTGGGGATATACAAGTGGGGTTGAAATTGTAGGTTGACAATGGGCTAATACAATTTGTAAAAGACTTTTCTTTTCACAATCAGTTTACAATTAAGCTTTAAAGTTTGCTTTTAACCCTGGGTAAAAAAAACATTTCACATTTATCATTATCCTTCACATTTTACCCCAGATTCTTAAACCTTGAGTAATATAAAAACAATTACCCTGAGTTTAGATGAGCCAGTTAACTACGCAGCCTGGAAAACCTGGAAATCCTGGACAATTAATGACCAACTTTCCAATTCTGAAAAACACTTGGAGAAAAAGAAAAGACATATATTGTCCTGGAAAATTATTATTATTTTATTTTTCATTATCAAAACAGTTTAAAGACGGTCTGAGACAATTAAGATTAGTAACAGGAAGCGCTCTGCTCCGGGCCACTGAGTTTTTTACAACTGAGCAAAATTGCTGTGATATAGTGGCGCTGCCTTATGTTGGTGGTTGCAGGTACCAGGAATCAAGTGCTTGAATGTTTTGATTAACATCGTCTTGTAAAGCACAAACCGAAGCTTTTTTGATCCCCGATCCGCCTGGACCAGTCTGCATCAGTTTTACACAAATATTAGTAATTCACAGATCAGATATAAAATTTTCCCATTACATTAATTAGTTGTGCAGGTTTTTGGTCCTGCTAGTTTACACACTCAAGCAAATTCAACAGTTTCATGTTAAAAGAGGTTAAATGATCTGTTAGTAATACTTGCTTATTGTTTTCTGATGAAATGGCAGTCGGGGCAGAAGGAAAGCATGAATTAACCTTGGTTTTAAAGTCAAATTCTTATGAAAAACATGTCGCAGAGAAAAAAGGAGCTCGCAGCTCTAAAACGAAAGCTGGAAAACATGCAAGAGAGTCTGAAGTAGCTGCAACAGGAAGTTCAAAAGGAAATGTTCTTTGGAGCTTTTAAATAAAGTTTTGGACAGACATTTTTATGTTATTTAGTCTGTTTGGGTCAGTTGCTTTTTTCTGTTTAATTTTTTGGGAAAAGATGAAGCGGAAAACTTAATGAGAACAGCCTGGGCAGCCGTTTTAATGTGTTCATGATATTAAAGTCAAAAGTTTTTACTTCACTTTTTCTTCTTCTTTTCCTTTTTTATCATCAGAAGCTTAGTGTGTGTACATATTTGTTAAGTCACAGCCATAATGTGTACTTTTTATATAAAAGGTGGAGAAAGGAATATATTACTTTAGACCGTGAATCTGTGATCCATGTCTTTTATTCTCATCATAATAGATATTAAAAGGATCATGGAAAATGAAGAGTGGGAACCTTAATAACTGCTTTGTGTGTTATATCTAAAGGTGACTGTATGTGTTATAACTGAAGTATAACCATATTTATTCTTTGCTGTCCTTTTCCTTTGTAAACCCTCTTACTGTCTAATAGCTGGCAGTTAATATATGGATTCCTGGTAAAAACTAATCAGGACGTTTGTTAGCAGATCCTTTAAATAAGTATGATAAAAACATTAAAGAGCAATAAGCTTTACTGCCTGAGAAAATACAGCTGTCTACACGGAGACACTTTTACTGTTGTAATTAAAGCATATGACGAGAGCTAGAAGATCACGCAGCATTTGTGTCTTGCACAAGTTTACGCCGGCTTTATTGTCCGTGTAACATCACCCTGTAACAGCTTACACGTCAAGTGAGTCAATGTTTTAACTTGTGGAACTTTTTATTAATGAAAGAAACGGGGCCATGATTTTCATGCACACTTGTGCCGTATGTGTGTGTACATGTGTGAGTGTGAGTGAACGTCATTTCACAGAAGTCTGAGATTGTATAATTTGCTACTGTTCACCAATATTATATTACTGTGACCATTTGTAAAAAAAAAAAAATGTAAAAATAAATAATTGAATAAAATAATTTTATATTTAAAACAATAGTCTGAAATTGTTGCATTATTTTATGATGTATATATATATGTATGTTTCTGCAAATAGATTGAACAACATAAGTTTCTTATTGAAAAACATATGGGGATGTGGTAGCTCAGTGGTTAAGGTGTTGGACTGCGAATTGGAAGATCGGGGTTTGATTCCCAGCACCACCAAGCTTACACTGCTGGGCCCCTGAGCAAGACCCTTAATCCTTTGTTTCTTAGTTATATAAATGTAAAATTAAAGAGATAAATGTAGTGTGTAAATATTTATAAGGTGGAACCATCTTAGTATCCAATGCTTCAGTATATGATTTTTGGTACAAAAACTATATAGACAATTATTTGGACACTTGATTATCACTTTTATTTATATCTCTTAAATACTGTTCCAGATGTAGTCTCACTATTACACCTATAATAACTTCCTTAAATGCTTTTTATTCGATTTTTTACTAGAGTGTGCCTGTGAGGATTTTTTATTTGGCCACAATAGTAGCCAAAGGCTAAAGGAGGTCAAAGGCTTGGTTTTAACAAACTTGGAGTCTTTAGAACAAACATAGAACTTACAATACAGAATAACCCAAGAAGCGAGGAGCTCAGGAGTTTCTGGAAGCAACTAGGAACACAGGAAAAGTCTAAGATGGTGGAACTCTCTGGGAAGTATAGAGTCAGGTCGGCCGTGGAAGCTTTTGAAGCTTAGGAAGCTTGAGAACCAGGGGACATGGAAACGAGTCCTTCCTCCGGTGTTTTAGACCAGACGTTGAACTAGAGTGAGCTGTTTAAATAGTGAGCGTGATCGGAGAATGTGTGTTAGGTGTGCGTGGTTAGTATTCCAGGGAGCGATGAGCGATGCACTTTGGTGGAGCCTGGCGTGTCCGTGACACCAACCATAACACATAACACACGCTTACTGGAGATCCGGGGTTTTGTGCACAGGGGTACAGTGATTAAATCTGTCAATTTTAGTGAAGAAATAATGTAATGTTACAACATACAAAGACTTTCTAGACAACTGCCCATTTTGTGGCAACAGGTGGGGTAAGACACTTTAAAGTGGGTGTGCTAATAAAGCATCCAAACTTTTAACCTTATAGATTCTTTTTGGTATCTAAGATAAATCAAGCCTAAATATTTAACTATAAATTCATCTTATATAAAATATAGTTATGAACTTATGCCTAAAACTTTGAATAAATTATCCAGATCTTGAAAATTTGCCATGTCATTAAAAAATTGACACACGTTTTTATTTATTTATGTTATTATGCTAAATTATTTATTAATCATCCAATACACCCCAGTGATGGAAAGTAACTAATTACTGAGTTGTTTACAAATATTATACAAATTATTCAACTTTGCTACATTTGGGTTTTTATAATAGTTTTTATAGGTAAAATACTGCCATTTTAAGAGCTAAGGATATATTTTTGTTGTTTATAACACTTAGTCGTTCAGTTCTTTTTGTACTGTTTGCTCATTATTAAGGTTTGGACTAGCTGGAATTTGCTTTTGATCATCAATTATTGATTACGATTCTTATCGATGCTTATTGAAGATTTAGGCAAAAAAGAACATAAGGATATTAAACATATTCTGTTGCAGCTGAATACCATGGATAAAAAAAAAACACTTACATGAGGAGCTTTATACCATTTTACTAAAAAAGGCCCCCCAAAAAAAGACGAGTGCAGTAAATAGTAATAAATTAAGAAGGAATTCTAAATGGTCACTTTTACTTTAGACAAAACTTTATTTATAAAGATATAATTAAAATAAAATAAAAATTGTGTATATATTTATGATCTTTAATACATGAAAGAATACATCTGTATCTCTCTGTATCTGCAGCACAAAAAAACAGCTGATAATCCTGAACTGAGATCAACTTTCACGTCTTTTAACTGAATGGTTTAAAAACACATTTTTCACACTATCAACAAGTATTTTGTAACGCAGTAATTTAAGCAGTTTTTGATCAAATACGTATTCACTTTTACTTGACTCATATTACTACTTGTACTCAAGTGAAGTATTTCTTAAGTAGCAATACTTTTCTTTGTGTGTAGAACATTTCAAACATTTTAACACTTTTTTCTACCACTGGTACACACCTGCTCGGGACATTTTTTGCTTGTGCTAGTTTGTTCCCATGAAAACACTGCATGTCAGCAGATAGATCCTGTTCAGTCTGAGTCAGCGCTAGATTGCAAGATGTGATCTGTATACAGCATAAGATTCTTATCTAATATACGGGTAAAAAACATAAACAGGAGCTTGGAAATGGGTTTATTGCTTCCTAAAAAATAGTGGCTATAGACTGCAAAAAAAGACCAGTTCTATTAGGTTCCTAATGCCCTATATATATATATATATATATATATATATATATATATATATATATATATATATATATATATATATATAAAGAGAGAGAGAGAGAAGAGAGCGCTGCTGAAGACATTTACAGTTATCAGGTAATTATTAGCACATTGGTAATATTTCAATACATTTTTTAACCATACACCAAGCCGCCAAAAAAATGCCTCCTCTAGCTCCTTTTGTGCCTTTGACCATTTAAGTCATAAATTCTATAACACCTCTGAAGATCCTTTGCGTCCTTTAAGATGTAAGGTGGAGCCTTCATGGATTGGATGCTGGATTTTTGGATCCAGCACATCCCACAGATGCTTTAGTAGAATGAGATCTGGGTAATTTGGATGCCAAGTCAACACCTTGAACTCCTCGTCAAGTTTTATTCCTGAACAAATTTTGCAGTGTGGCTAGCATTGTACTTGATCTGAAACAATATTAAGCAAGGGCTATCCACATAAATGCCAGGAATCAAGGTTTCACAGCAAAACATTCTCAAGAGTTTATCATGCTCCTGAAACCGTTTCTGAACAGTCAGCCATTACGATGTAGCCTGTCTCGAATCTGGTTCCTCTCAAGGTTTCTTCCTACTTCATCTCAGGGAGTTTTTCCTTGTCAAAGTTTCTCCTTGCAACTCATCAGGGACAAAACTTACACTTTTTACTGTTACTGCATTCTGTGTGAAGCTGCGTTTCTTTTTTTTTGTTCATTGTTAAAAGTGCTATACAAATAAAAATTAAATGAATTAAATTGTTTTAACACCTCATTTCTGACTATTCCATCTTTTCGATATATATTTCTCCAAAGCGATCATTATATAATTATATCAAAGTGATTATTGACGATACGTTTCTAGTCCCAGTAATATATAACAACTTGCAGCAGTTCTTTTGACTTTTAGCGGCTTTATTAGTTCATCTGCTTCATATATATATATATAGATAGATAGATAGATAGATAGATAGATAGATAGATAGATAGATAGATAGATAGATAGATAGTTGTATTATGTTTCACTTTTAAAAATTTTAAGGTCTAGTCTTGCAAAAACAAACAAAATCTCTGATCAACACACCAATTAAAGAGTTATAACAACAAGATGTAAAAACAATTATTTGCCAAAGACCATAATGATACAGTGGACATCTATTGTCTGAGCACACAACAAAACATTACAGAGCCGAGTCTGAAGCGGTCATTAGTCCCTAGTAAACACCTAGCCGACCTGGATTCAGTGCCTGTACCAAAGATAGCACTGCACAGTGCCTTCTTAAGATATCCACTCATCCTTTAAAAAGCAGTTGGCTGACCGCTATTACTCATTATTTGAGCTGACCAGCTGCCCGCTTGCCCTCTTGCTCTTTCTGCACTCATGGATCAACAAACACAAATCATTTAAGCTGATAAATGACTAACAGACAAGGACACTTTTTTGCTGCACAGGGACATAAAAGCTACATGATGTAGGCTTCAACTACAGACATTATGTTTAGCTCATCCTTCCAGATCCCGTTCTTCAAATAGCAACAAAACTTTTCTTAACACCCCAAACATGTAATTAGAACTAAGTCTCGTTTTTTTCTTTTAGCTGACCTTCTATTGATCATTTTTCAATTCCATTTATATCAACATTGGAAATAACAAATAGATCCTAACATTTAAGTTTTACTTCCTCTATCTAGTCTGGAACTATCGGAACGGCTTGTTACAAACATAGAAGTGTAGTTAGCAATGCAAATGCCTGATGGTTAGAAATTTAAACGCTTTATAACTCTTTTTCACAGTTGGAAAGGAAAGGTGAAGTTTTTCATGGAAAAAGCAGGACAATATAACAGAAAAGTGACACATAACCTTGTAGTGTTTTAGTCCTCTAGATAAATGAAATACTTAGAAAAAATTCTATTGCTTTCTCTCTTTTTGTAATAAATGTTTAGAACCCAATTGTGGAACAGTTTATAAATTCCAGTTTTGTAAAAATGTTTAGAACTATTTGTTACTATGTCCAGTTTCTTTACTGATCTTCTTAATCTTCTAAACTAAATCTTCTAAATTTACTGAATCATCATTTAACAAAGGTCATCGGATACCATTCCTTCCCTGAGTGTCCAGGGCTGTAGCTAGAGAATTTAGACCTCCTTAAAAATTTGCTTTTACAAGATCTACCATTGCCTATATATATATATATAAAACTAGATGACCAACCAGTCAAGCACCAGTCAGTACCTGTTGGCAAACTTCCTCTTCCTGAAAATTTAACCCAATACTTGATTATAACATAAGCAATTATTAATTTGTATTAACAAGTTTGCTTTTTCAATGTATTACTGCATACTTGTCTCTCACTTAGTAAACCAATGTCAGTGTATTCCCTGATAAAGGTTCATTTCTATCATGTGCTCCACCATTTCTTGTCACTTGGCTGGTACTATACCCAACAGTATAAGGTTTATACCATAAGTGTTTATATTAACTTGAACATTTTAGGGATATGTAGGTCATCCTTGCAGTATATTTATGTACAGTAGATGATGTGTGACAGTGTAAAAATTA
This sequence comes from Bagarius yarrelli, assembly GCA_005784505.1. NCBI lineage: Eukaryota > Metazoa > Chordata > Actinopteri > Siluriformes > Sisoridae > Bagarius > Bagarius yarrelli. The sequence continues at coordinate 670,716 of VCAZ01000096.1, read as the reverse complement.
CATAAACCTACCAAAGACACAAAGGATGAATTACCTCTAAGGTGAAATACAGATTATTATCTTTATGTATTAGGGCATCATTGCACATTTTGTATGTAGTTTTTCTATTGTTTAATTTTATTTGTTTAACACTGCATGTTGTAGTTTTACCTCTTAAAGTACTGTTACTTTTAGTAACATTAAAGTACTTTAAAGGAACATACATAATGATCATTTCCAGTGTGTTTTTAATCATTATCATCATGATGTAAAAGAATACATGTGTTATTTAAGACATCAGAAAAAAATCTGTATATCATATATGAAGAGCCATTAATAACGGTATTATCCCAGGAAACTAGGTCAAATGGTTAAGGTTACGGTTAAGTTGTTGCTTAGAAGACCAGGAAAACCTGGGTTTAAGCACCATCGCTGCCAGTCAGCCACTGTTGGGTCATTAATCAGTAAGCTTAACCCTTCCTGCTCCAGCGAGAGCTGTATAATAGCTGATCCTGTGCTCTGACCCCAACTTACTAAAATGGGATATGCAAAAAAACAAATTTCACTGTGCAGTAGATTATATGTGACAAATAAAGACATTTACATAACCAAAGATTCAGGCAAATTGAATAAAACATTCTGCAATCTAAAGCAGCACAACTAAGAAAGGCGTTTTGTGATTAGGGTGGGAAGCGGTGGCTCATGGTTAAGGTGTTGGATTACCAACCCGAAGGTTATGGGTTCAGCTCCACCAAGCCACCACTGTTGGGCCCCTGAGCAAGGCCCTTAACACCCAACTGCTCAGTTGTATAACAAGGAATATTGTCGCATCTGCCAAATGCTGTAAATGTGATTACTATATTGTGTGCTGGTAAACAAATCTTTAAATGTGTCTTAAATTACCATTATATCTTTTAATTTAACCTCAAAATGAAAAAATCTATAAAGGATCCATAATAATCTGAGGAATGAATTCCAATAATGTTAAGAATGCTGTTACTGATACTGTAATTATTTCTATGTAACTGTTGGCCCACGTGTGTGTGTGTGTGTGTGTGTTTATTGTGGTTGGTTGGGAAAACCTTCTTTGTTGAATCTTATAGTGAAGTGTTACCCTGGGTGCTTAAGAATTGTCTTTTTTTTTTTTTTTTTTTTTTTTTTTTAACTCTTAATTTTAAAGACATTGTACTTTATTATCGTACTAAAATCCGGAACATTTGCATAAATAATCAACTGAATTAAAACCTTAAACAAATGTTATGCTAACTTTGAACACTTTCATGAGTGTAGACCAGTTAAGCTTGTTCGGGTGGCTCAGTGCAGAACTCCCTGTGAAACTGATATGTTTGGGTCCTTAAGCAAAAGTCTAAACTGATTTTTCAAATCATTAGATGTAGTGAATATTTAAAAATCAGTGTTCTCTTATATAATGTGAGATATTACAGATTTATCGTTAATCGTCATGTTTACTGTAACAATCTTTTGCCTGTGATTTATTGTTAAAAATCACAGCTATTTTTTTTACAACATAAACAGTGTTTAACTGGCAACCCGGTCTGAATTTACAAAAAAAAAAAAGTCTTTTATTGTTGTTTGCACGTAAGCTACATGTTAATGCTGTTTGACTAATTCACACGTTCGGGTGTAAACAAGTGCAAAGCAACATAAACAATGATTAGGCTACTGTAATTCGTGGCGCAAAACACAAATGTAAAACCTGTGTGGTGAGTCATTTCGAGCCGGACAGCTGGAATCCAAAGTTAAAACCCCTGTACCCGGGCCTGACTACAGGACATGGACAAGGTTTACAGTTTAATTCATTAAATTAAACATAAACCAGGTTTCTGGGTTTGTGTACTCCACAAAATAGGAAATGTAAACCTAAAAAAAAAGAAATCCACCATGACTGCTAAAGCTAATCTTTCCTTGAGACGGTTATCTCAGCAGTCATCAGCGCTCTTTAAACGAGTTTGTCAGGATTGCTGTTAAATCAATAAAAGTGACCAGTCAAGTTTTATCGGTATTTAAAACCATTGTATGTCCTTAATTAGTCCAGTCGTTTTACTTATTCCATCATGTTTCAAGCTAAATTTGGGCTGTTCATTCACAAGCATGAGGTGAGGAAGAAAAAGACTCGACGGTGAAAATTATAACACATAGAAATTTCCCCAACATGCCCTCCCCTTAGTGACCTGTAAATCTCCTTGTCTTTTTTTTCATTTCACACCCTGACCTTCTTTAATTTTGTTCCTCCCCTCTTCTGGACCTGAAGCACAGCCTCCATATAAATACAGGTGACACCTTACACAGCACACTTTATTGTGTATTGTCTGAGGAAACAAAGGACCCTGATTTATCAGCGCTGTTCTTCATTTGAAAAGTGGTCATTGGAAGGGAAATAAAACTTTTCTTGCGGGTAAGTTTTTAAAGTAATTTTGTGCGTATTGGTTTTAATAACGTCTATTAAGAATCTTTAATAAGTAATTTTTGGATTTGATCAGTGATTCATGGTTTTGCTGCTTTGACTGAGCTTCATTTTGTTTTTTTTATTAATAATATTTTAATGCTTAAATGTTTAAACATTTTTGCTTATGTGCTTATTTGCTTATAGTTATTTTGCTTGGAGATTAAATGATCACATTTTTAGATCGGAATATTGTGCAAGTGTTATCTTGTTTAGAAAGAAAGAGTTAAAAGTTAGGGATGAAGTTTGTTTTGGTAATTTTTCTACACAGATTTGTAAGGTTTTTGTATGATTTTTCATGCTTACTTAATATTTACTTAATATTTTTACATTTAATTACATAAAAAAAATTATCCATCTAAAACAACTGTGCCATGTTTTACTGACTTTTCTAAATCATGCTCTATATTTTCCCCCAGTGAGGCAGTGAAATCAGAAGTTCCCCCTGTCCCCCCCCTCACAGTCATGGCTCCGCCTATTTCACACCACTGCCCCGGGGAGTATACTCCATTGGTGGAATCACTTTAAATTCCGACTCCAAAACAGGAAAGGCTGGGATGAAGTGTTGGATGAGACATTTCTTTATCAGGCTAAAAGGTTATTTTTTTATACCCCAACACACATGCACATGTCATGGAGATCAGTTACTCTAACATCATTATAGTTAAGATTGTATGAGAATGAGAAAGTTGGTTATAAATGCATCAGTTCAAAAATTAATTATATACACTATTAGAACTATATCTGTTCTGGTTCCTTGTCCTGATTTAAAGTTATATATACCTTGTACGCCTTTTTAATATATAAAATAATATATATAAAAAGAAAAACATAAAATCTCTTTCTCTTTGTCCATCAGGGTCAACGAGATCCCCCTATTTTATGCAACCAAGGCAAACAATGTGGGCTGCATTAGAAAACTTCTGGATTGTTCTACAACCAATATCTTTGAAAGAGGTGATTTGCGGTCAAATGTGCAGAAACATGTATTGGTAGTATATGTGTACGTTAAAAGCCTGTAAGTGTTTGTGTATGTGTGTGTGTGTGTGTGTGTCAGGTGCACTAGGCGAGACTGCTTTACACATAGCTGTGATGAGTGATAACTTAGAGGCAGCTGTGTCACTTATGGACGGAGCGCCAGAGCTCATTAATGAGCCCATGACCAGTGAACTCTATCAAGGTAATAACACTACACTGTTACACTGTAACAACCATAAATAAGTGTGAAATGTGTGATTGTGCAATCTTTTCAATGGCTTTCCATGTAAAAGAAATGCTGCTCGGTTCTTTCAGGTATAACAGCCCTTCATATTGCTGTCGTCAACCAGAATGTAAATATGGTGCAGGAATTAATCCATAGAGGTGCTGATGTAACCACACCCAGAGCTACAGGCATCTACTTTAACAAAAGGAAAGGAGGACTTCTTTATTATGGTAATTAAAAAAGACAATGAAAATAATTAAACCAGATTTTCCTGGTGCTAAAAGAAAAAAAACATTTAAGTTAAAATGGTTTCTGATATTTAATGTTTTTAGGTGAGCACATCCTGGCTTTTGCCAGCTGTGTCGGTAATGAAGAAATCATCTCACTGTTAATAAAAGCTGGTGCTAACATTCGGGCCCAGGACTCACTTGGTAAGTGCAAAATATGCTTATATTTAATATACCATTTTTTTAAAGAAGATTATAACACAGAGGTCAATCAATGGAAAGTGCAAATTTACTATATAAATACACGTCCTTCACTAAAAAAGAGAGAAATAGAAGAATATAAACTGACTTGTTTGTATATAAAGAAAAGTATGAGTAGTGCTAGGTGATTTTATTGGCCTGCTATATGGAAGATCAGGGTTTGATTCCCAGCACCACCAGGTTGCCACTGCTGGGCCCCCAAACAAAGGCCCTTAACCCTTAATTGCTCAGTTGTATAAATAAAATAAATGTAAATGAATCTGGATTACGGATAACTGTAAATGTATTAGGATTATCACAGTTTAAAACACTTTTATCAAGTTTGTAAAAACTTTTTTTACGTTCTTTATGTTATTGTGTTGGATGCAGAAAAAAAAGCTAACACCAGACATTCCCTTCTCCCGGCAGTTTCGGGAGTCTCTTACATATTCATAGTGGCTCCCTGATACCCACAAATTAGTTACAATATAAATTACAACTTTGGAGGCTACGCAATGAGACACAACTATAGAAGGTTTTGAATTGTGACAGAATGAGCATCCTCTGATATTCGGTCTCATATGTGTTAAGTAGACCAATCAGTTTTCTCCCTCTCTCAGTCTCCTGTCAGTTCAGACTTCCAGAGTTTTGCATCTGCAGCCATAAAAAACCCGGAAAAGAGTGTGTCTGAGAAAAAGAATCTATGATATGCAGTTAACTCTACCCCTAAGTAGGTAGTAAAGTCTACCCCTGACTAATAGGACTCAAAAATAATGACAGTGTTGCTTGCTGCACTGTTTTCAAAAGTGTTTTTTTTTATTGCCCATAGTGGGTAAAATGACTGTAAAAGACAGAGATGAGTACATTAGCGTAATAAATGTAAATAATTCGAATATGTACCCAAAAATGTTCTATTAATTTTTGTTTATTTAATCAAACAGGACATAAAATCTTAAGGAGAAGCTAGGTGGGGGGGGGGGGTGGGGGGGGAGGGGGGTTTGGTACAATCCCTCTGAAATGAGTTTTTGCAGGGTGGGACGTCTGTCACAGTCAAATGCAGTAGTGCAAAGGGAACTTACACAATCTTATCGGTGTAGACATACCATAACTTTTTAATTTAAAACCTTCAGTAATGCTTCTAAACCAATATGAAGGAAATAAACAAGCTTCTTAACATGATTCATGCGTTAAGACTGAAACATCACATTGAAGATAAAAAAATTAAAGCAGATCAAACGTAGAAGTTCATGTAATATAGAATTTTGCAGTACATCATCTGTGCTAATTCATCTTCTAAGTAAATGTCAAAACACCTTTTTTTTTACACTTACTTCACTTATCTCACTGCATTTCTTGCTTTTAAACAGGAAACACTATTTTGCACCTCCTGGTTCTGCAGCCTAACAAAATAACCTCATGTCAAATTATGGACATGATTCTAAACCTGGACTCTGAGCTGGACACCACATTACCGCTGGACATGGTGCCTAATTACAGAGGTCTTACTCCTTTCAAGCTTGCTGCAAAAAAAGGCAATGTTGTGGTGAGAGACTTTATGCATTAGCCATATATCAGTTATCGATGCTTATATCTGCTCAATGTCCATTTTAAAGGGAACATCTGTACATGTATTGAATCAGCCACTCACATGGTAGCAGCGGAGTGCAGAAAATGACGCTTGTACAGGTCAAGGTTTAGTTTTTGGTCACATCAAACATCAGAATGGAGGAAAAATAGTGATCTTTTAAACACTGGTCATGTTTGTTGGTAGAAGATGGACGTGTTCAAGTATTTCAGATACTTAGATAGGTGATGTTTACATACAGCATTCTATAGGTAAAATAATATGTGGCAAATTAAAACATCCTGCATGTGCAAGATAAATGGCAGGGTGACCACTTAAAAGGTCTTAAATTCAGATTCGATAAGTCTGAAATATTTTGGTCATATTACCACCAAAAGATCACTCAACAATTCAATAACGATCATGGTGGCCTGAAGAAAAAATAGTAGTTATTGAGTTATCAGGGAGAATTGAGGTAGCAGGTCGAGCAACAAGCAGCTACAGTGGATAAAGGCAAGTTTAAACAGCAGAGTTCAGACTGGTTAAACTGGGTACAACAGGCATCAAAATGGTGGAATCACACACACAGAACATGACTATGACTATGAGAGAGCCCACATAGAGAGATACAGTATACTGTTGAGAGATATATTGCCTGGATAAGAGAAATTGTTTAGCCAGATATATAGATTTATAAGAGAATCAGAATCAGAAAGAGCTTTATTGCCAAGTAGGTTTGCACTTACAGGGAATTTATTTTTTATGTGACAGTAAATAAAAGAGCATAAAGGGTTATTGCACATTTTATATAAAAAATAAATATTGCCTAAAAAAAGTACAGATTTAGGTAGTAACAGTGCATATATTTTTTTATATTTATTTAAATAGGTGTAGCATTTAAGTGTTCATGAGGTAGATCGCCTGGAAAAAAAACTTTTCTTGTGCCTGGCTGTTGTGGTGCTTGATGCTCTATAGCTTCCCCGTAAAGCTGACCAGGACAAGAAGATGTACCAAACTGGTTTAACCGGACAAAAAGTCTATAGTAACTTAAATGAGCACTTTTTACAACCATGGTAATCTGAAAAGCATCTCAGAACACACAAAACAATAAAGCTGGTTAGGGGGTAGATAAGCGACCACAAACTATTTCATTAGATCTGTACTTGTTCTAGTTTCAGAGTTATGCTCTTGGATCCCAGTTTGTACTGAAGTTTAATTACTCAAAGGTTTAACATTTTATGAATGTACATCTTTTTATTGTTTCATTGCATTCTGTGTAAAGCTGTTGCACTGTTAAAAGCGCTATGCAAATGGAAATAAATTGATACGAATACTATTTTCATATAACGAGTTACTGTTTAATGCTTAAGCTTTATATTTTCCCCTCATAACAACAAATTTGTTTCCACCCATTGAAGTGTTATCTTTTAAAATTGTGGGTAAAATTCCCACAAGATCAGCATTTTTTTACAAAACCCTAACCCGCCACTACCATCAACAACCTAACCACGATCAAAGATGATACGATAAGCCTTTTTTTATTCTAATACTTGGTGTGAACATCAACAAACATGCTCGACTGTGTGAAAAAGTCGATATGAAATTAGTTCAAATAAAATGTAGCCTTTATTTTATCGATGCCATAATATTTTGATTTTTTAAAACTAAAACAGTAGCAGTTTCTTCTTCCTGAAATGAAAAATTGACATTGCTTATAATATTATTTGGGTTATAATAATTTTGCCCGTAAAAACGTTGTTTGCACACAAACCTGTTACTGTCATACGAAAAACAGGAACTGATTTTTGGTGTCTATTTACGACATTATTAGTAAAAAGTGTTGGTTAAGATGATGTTCTTTTCCATCCTCAGGCTTTTCAGCACATGGTAAACCGCAGACGTATCATCCAGTGGAGCTTGGGCCCTTTGAGTTCTTACCTTTATGACCTTACAGAAATAGATTCCCGCACAGATGATATCTCGGTGCTCGAGCTAATTGTCTCTAGTCAGAAAAGAAATGTAGGTGTAATGCTTTCAACTTATTTCAATAGAGAAAATCAGTCGTTTTTTGTATTGTATTTACATCCTTCTTTATTCCTGGCACTTATTCCTAACTTACTTTTATATCTTCGTACAGGCCAGAAAAATCCTAGAGTTGACTCCTATCCAGCAGATCATCAACCTCAAGTGGAATCTTTATGGAAAATTTTATTTCAGGTTAGAGAAACATTCCTCATATACATAGAAGGCCTATAATACTTTCCCCACACTATATCCTTGGGTATTTTATTTTTTTTTGAGTAATTGAAATGTTTTGACCTATTTTCTATAGCAGGGGAAGTTATAACGGAAGGTTCCAGATCATAAAATGTAACAGCAATCTTAACAAAGTACATGTTCTTTAATAATAAATTGAAAAGTGTCACTGTTTGACAGTTTGCTGTAGTATAAGAGAAAAATTTTGCATTGTAGCAGCTAGGGCTGTGTAAAAATATTGATATCGCTAGCTATTGTGTATTGATAGTCTAGCCTCTAGTATCGTTACATATTAATTACGTTTTAAACTGATTCACGTTTAATTAATAGTTAATTAAAACTTTTAAAGCTTTTGTACGATATTTTCTCAAAAGCAAACACGGCGGGAAAAATGTGGGAGCCTCCAACTTTGTATTTGTTGTATTTGTTCTACTTTTTTCATTTGTATTATTGCAATGTATTGCAGGATGTATTGTATATCGATATATCGTGATATACTGTACCTGCTAATACACAGCCCCAGTCACAGCTCAATAATTCTCCTGTAACAACAAACACTGTTAAATTTTATTCCCTACTCCAAAAACGATGTATATTCTACATATTAAGTGTTTTTTTTTTCCACTGAACACACACTATTGTCTCCCCAGATGCTTAGTGGACCTACATTGTATAAAATCGTCTGTGTCGTTTTATGGAATATCAGCATATCTTATTACACTGCTACATCAGATTTTTTTCTTATGTTTTGTAAACACGTTGCCCATAGCGAGAGACAGTGTACTAGTCTGGTATCATGTTGGCTTTATACCATGGGAAATGCTGTCATACAGGTTGTTGATGCTGGTGTACCTGCTGTACATTGGGACGTTCACTTTGTGTTGTATGCACCGCCCTTTAAAGAACATACCGGAGAACTACACCAAATCATCTGAAGACCAAACCATTATGATACAGAAAACTCTTAAGGTACGCATTTATCCGTTCAGTGCTACACACACACATACACATACACAGCTGTATAAAATATAAATAATCAATTAAGATCGACGTCGATAGATTACTTTTTTAAGCCACACGATAAGAGTCTATGTATGTGTGTGTACAGGAGAGTTATGTGTCTTATGCAGATCACCTGCGGCTGGGTGGAGAAATCATCAGCATTGTAGGAGCCATCATCATCCTGCTACTGGAGGTCCATATACGCAAAGAAACATTGTCACATTATGAACTGTTTCAGGAAGTACAGATAAACTGTTAACTACTTCCTTTTTACATAGTTTAATGACAAACTTTAGTATGTCCTTTATATAGTGTATTAATAAAGCTTTATTTAGAAATTAAAGTCATGGCACTTAATTATGTGTGTGATTTTCATTTTGGCTTAGATACCGGATATCCTCAGAGTAGGAGTGAAGAGATATTTTGGTCAGACTGCACTTGGAGGACCTTTTCATGTTACCCTGTAAGTCTAATATTGTCAATGTTCCTGTGACCCACAACACTGGGGGTCACACTTAGATATGAATATTATTCAGACATCTCCTGTTTATTTTTGGTGTCTAGGGTCACCTATGCAGTCCTGGCAGTGTTACTGTGTGTACTAAGACTCACTGAGATGCCAGGTGAGACCGGACTGATGGCCGCATGCCTGGTATTGGGTTGGTGTAACGTTTTGTACTTTGCCAGAGGTTTTGAAATGCTCGGACCATATGTCATCGTCATCCAGAAGGTAAACAGATCATTTTTTTTATCTTCCTCTGCTAAACTGTCCCTTTTTCATTTCCATTTGTGAATTTGTGCACAGACAAATTCAGAAGTTTATTCTTTAATCTAAATGTTTAATTTTGTAATAAACATTTTTAGAAAAGCAAAGAAAAAAAATCTTGCACACTACCAATAGAAAGGTTTTATTTACAATGTTTTATCAGGTATTTGCAAAAATACTATTGAGATCTGAATAGTGATGGAATTTGAATAATTTCTTTTAAATTCTCATTAAGAGATTCGTTCATTTTCAGTGGGTTTACCAAAATGATTTGTTCAGATTCGTTCACGGATTCGTTCAGTAACAATTTCTTCAAATGACATACATTTTTTCGACAGCAGGGGGCAAGAAAGTGTGTCTTGTGTGTTACTGTATCTCTATTTACTTGTTATATATAGTCAATAAAAGAAAGAGCAATTCAATATGGGTGGCACATTAACCCTTTCAGTGCCACAAAAACATATAACGGGATGTTTTAATATGTATACCCAATTTTTAATAATATTTTTTTCATTGATTTTTTGTGAAATGACTTATTCAGTGGTGTTAATGTTGGGTTTATTGGGCACTGTTGTATTAAATAGTCCTTCGAAGTTATTGCTCATGATTTAGTAATTGAGCTCACAAAGGTATTTTTGCATAATAGTTGAAATTGAAATTGTGCGGGATTTGTTTCTTTGCTTTTTTAATTAATTTTTTGTCTTTGTCTCCTACGCACCTATCCATTGCCTCTGTTGTGCGCGGCTTAATTGTTAATTGAATAAAAAAATTTCCGACCTTTCAGTCAAGCTGATTTAGAACTGAATGGAAAAAAAAGATCGGCACAGTTAAATCGGTGCAATTTTCTGTATTCTAATCTCCACCAGAGACGCCGATTCTGTTCATTTAAACCCGATGTTTATTCTGTTACACGGTACTTATTATAAGATCACAAATTGCCTAGAAATATTTGTGCCTTGTAATTATTGTTTGATTGTAATATTAATTGCCCAAAAAATCCTAGAGCAATTCTTAATACTGTGTTTCATTAGCTAAAAAACATGGTAGCTTGGCAGTTAAAGTGTTGTACATTGTGGGTTCAATTTTTATCACCGCCAAGCTGCCAATGCTGGATTCCTGAACAAGACCATTAACCCTTAACTGCTTAGTTGGTTTAGTCGCTCTAAATAACTGCAAAAGAAATGCGAATGTTATAAACTATCCAAAAATGTTAATATTTATACAGATTTATACACAAAAACTGACAAATGAAATGGCCAGTTTCTGACAGGTTTTTTTTTTTTTTTACATTTTGTAGATTATATTTGGAGACCTGACCAAGTTTATGTGGTTGAGTGTTATCGCCCTCCTAGGATTCTCCACAGGTACAATAAACTTTTCACATTTAAAACAAGTTCATTTTATAAAACCAAATTTTAACCTGCAGTTTCCCCGTCTGCACACTAGCTCTGTGGACTGTATACATGACTCAGGACCATCTGTCTGTACCAGCATTGCGATCGTACCCCATCACACTATTTACTATGTTTGAGCTGACTGTGGGTCTGATCGATTTGCCTGTCGACCACACCATCCACAACCACCCTATAGTGCATGTGGTCTACTGCTGCTTCAGTGTGGTGTCCCATCTCCTACTCCTCAGTCTCCTCACCGCCATGATGAGCGACACACAATGGAGGGTTGCACAGGAGCGAGATGAGCTCTGGAGGACACAGGTAGGTGTCAAAAAATTGCAAATTGCACACAGATAGCTTTGATGGAGTAAATTTGGTTTATTGTATCATGATGAATAACTGATTATTGTGGGAGTTGCATAGGTGGTAGCCACCACTCTGATGCTGGAACATCGATTGCCGCGGTGTTTGTGGCCAAGGTTGGGCGTGTGTGGTCTAAACTATGGCCTGGAAGACCGCTGGTACCTTCGGTAAGAAACATGGAAGAATATGATTAATGATTATTTCAAACACCTCATCGTAATAATAAATGTTATAGTCAGAATATTGTTCTTTCTGTGTCCATGTTAGTGCAAAAATTTTTATTTCTTTCAGCGTGGAAGACCGCAATGACCAGTTTATGCAAAAGATCAGACGCTATGTTAACGTGTTTTCAAAAAATGACGAATCGGACAAGAGAGAGGAAAATGAGAGAAATGACATGAACCATGACCCAGCAGACATCAAAAGCATGCAGAGCGACGGCTCGAATGGCAACAGGAAGTCAATGCTTTGCTGGCAGATTATACGTCACAGCCTTCTCGGTTTAGAGCTAGAAAATGAAGACCATTTGGACATACAAGAGATGAAATCTCTTTGAAAGAGATATTCACAGATTTATCAACATGTAATCATTTCATTATTTTCATCAAGGCAAAACTGCTTAAAGGTATAAAATCACATCACATGTTAACAAAGTGGGCCAGAAAAAAATGCGGTACAAATAAATTTCAAAATGACAAACACTTATTTTAAAGGCAGCTACTCATGTATAGTACATCCTTTAGTGCAAATAAGGTTTTATAGGAATTAGTGCAAATTAATTTAATATCAGTGCAATTAAAAACATTATACTTTACAGGTAATATAAGCACAGAGTCACTTTCTATGAATACACCTAGTTGGAGTATTTGATTGTGTGCCGTCACAGAAAGGGGCCGTTTTATGTACTGGTGTCGTATTTGTTATTATTTATGAAATGCATCTGTAAAAGGTAAGTATAATAGTAAAAATGTTGATATTAAAGACTTCAATGTAGCAGTTATAATTGTTATGTTATAATTGATTATTTTCCCTGTCAGAAATAGGAAACCTCAAACCTGATTTTTTTATTCAATTTATTTTATTACCCAGACATGTGGAAATCATTTAGAAATTAATCCGCAGTTTAACTTTTTTACAAAACATCAGCTATAGAGAAACTCATCTTCATGGCTTGATCAAGCCATGATTGCTGGTTCTAGTTTGAGTTAATTTTAACACACTATGACTGGAATTTATGCAGATTTTAGCAGGCAACAAGAGGAAACCCTTTTTTAGATAGTAACCACAACCAGAAACCTATTTTATTTTTAATAGTGGTAGCTAAGTGGTTAAGATAAGCGAAAGATTGTGGGTTTGATTTCGAGTACCACCACTGCTGGACCACTGAGCAAGGCCCCCAATTCCCAGTTGCCCAGTTGTATTAATGAGTTAAAATCATAAGTTTCTCTATAGAAGAAAGTCTGCCAGAAATGTAAATTTAAAATAAAATAATATACTGAAAAAGCATTACAATCATGTCCATGACATGGTTTAAGTCACATGTTCCTACATTCTAGTGCCTGGATATTAACTGAAGCATCTCATTGGCTGGTGTCATTTTTTGAACATGCAGTTATTCAGATGTTTTCTTATCAAAGTGGCCAGTGATAGTATACATATTTCTTATTATTCTCTAGGCCTAGTTTTTCTGTGCAGCTTACATACAGACTGTAATACACTTAAATCTGTTCATAAGGAAGTAACTCAGCTGAGTCAGGTGAATTATACTGTAGACAGCACTAAACTGTAGCGTGCAAAACTATTTTAGGAGAAACACTGCCCTGTACAGACCGATTTTTTTCTGTACATAATGTGTCAACAACAGCAATGTGTATATTCAGGTAATATACAGTTATATTAATGTATGTAAGTTAATGAAATGGAGTATATTGCCAAACTAATTCGTTGCCTTTAATGTACAATAAAAAAATATATTTTTATGCATTGGTCTTTTTATACATTCATACATGTGGTGCAACTATCCAATCAATCAATCCTAAAATAAACTTTAGGAAAACAGTTGTACAAGAAATATGAAGTGCATGAACTTATATAAGTGTCAAGTGATTTACAAGTAATTGCATTACTTGTGCAATAAGTATCCACTATATCCAATTCTACTATTTACTTTAACACTATTTACTTTTTTCACTAGTGTCTATTGATACCCAAGTAAACATACCCACATAGTGAAAAGCCACCACATGAATGTATTTATGCAGACAAGCCAGGATTTAACCTGGCAATAAGTTTGTAGATGAGGAAGAAAAATAATTGGAAAAAGGGCCACCGCTGATGTGGCGGGTGAGAGAGGAGCAAACATCGCAAGTGCAGGTTTGGTCCTGCAGAAAAGCCAAAATGGTCCCTACAACCCAGAGCACTTTCTTTTGTTTTGAGATGACCTCCTCCAACACTGGTTCCAGAAGCAGACAGGGAACAAGTGAGGATATTTGTGAGTGCGTGGGACAGTGTAGCATTCCACCATTCACATGCAATCACAAATTGGTCTAAACGATCTCCCTTTCTCTTCCTCCGTACTTTTTTCTTCAATCACTTATTTTATCCTCACAGTTAACGTGTACTTGAAGTTTAATTCAAGCAAAGAAAGGCTCTTTTTAAAATTAATGTTCATTTAATTGCTATGACAAGTTCCTATGGCACCAGAGTCACTTTAGTCAACAATCCAAAGCTCTAAGTCATTTTGCTCAGTAGCTTTGAGCCACTCATTCTAATTATGGTAAATTACAACTGAATAAAATGACTATATTTTACTTGACATGTGTTCCCAAAAACAAAGAAGTAAAATCTGCATTATTGTAACTTTTGACTCATGCTTTCTGTTTCACATGATTCTTGTAATCTTTAATTATTTCTGTATTTTCATAGGGTTGCAATTTAGTTATATACAGTACAGCAGCAGAGCTATACAAACTATACATATTATACATATGATCATCTGCTTTTATGGATTATACATAATTAAACAACTTTATTGTGTAGTTGTGCCACATTCTTAGTTCATTTAATTATTTGTATTTGATCTGAATTACTTTAGTGTCAACAGCCGTGTTAACATTGCTGATGGAGTGTGTGGTAGGCAATAGTTCCTTCTGCTTCTTTGTCATCTTAATGTTCTTTTGCTTCCTCTTTCTCATTTTGTCAGAGAGATAAATAATGACCAAATGGATTCAACATGAAAAATATAATTCACAACTGAGAAATCAATCATTAATTGTTTGTCATTTTATAAGCAATGATTAGAAAAACTAAAGGATTTATATTTTCGAAAGGCTGAAATCTCATCACGTCTTGTTTACTTTAGACTTTCTTACCAGACATTACCACAAGACCTTCATAAGTTTCAGAATTACACTGGCGAGTTGCTTCCTGTAATTGTCAAGCTGACTCTTAGGTCATAACAAGAAACTTTAAGAAGCAGAAATATGATCAACATACTGTTGGCTCCATTTTGTCCTAAGCGTCCTGTCATATCTTTTAAGATACACACAATCTCCTTTGCCTGTCCTTTCCAACCTTCTACTCTAACCTTCTACTCTATTATCATGCTGAAACAATTATTAGGCCTCTATGTTTTAGAAAAACTGTGAATCTATAGCATACAGAGACACTGCACTAGACAGGAAGTGTGGGAAAAGGTAGCTTAATGGTTAAAACGACTAATTGGAATATCGGGGTTTAATTCCCCACTCCACCAAGTTGCCACTGTTGGGCCTCTGAGCAAAACCCTAAACCCTAAAATTACTTAGTTGTATAAATAAAATAAATGTAAGTCAGTTTTCTTTAAACTTTTGTCTATATAGTGTAACATATATGTGCTGGTAATGAAATATTCTACTTTGTGTCACAACTTGTGAAATGAAGAAAAGAAGGACAAATTATTATTGCTTAAACATATTTTATTTTATTATAACATATAATAGTGCAGGGAAGGTTTTTTTTTAGAAATAAATGCAGCATCACAATACACATATACATAACTATTGATTCTATATTTGTTATTAAGTGAGTGTATTTTCAAAAAGTGGATATAAAGGCAGGTAATATTACAGGCAATTGTAGCAGATGTGCAATATTTGATAGTTATAAATGATTATTCTTTATATTTTTATATTTATCTGGCAAATGTAATTTGAAATTACATCACAGGAGTTGGAAAACCAATTGTAAAGTGAATTTTTGTCTCCCATAACCAGTGCACAGGAGCCTTGAGAGTTTGAAATTTGCGCAGTAGGGTTCCAGAACCTGCAAATAAAAAGAAGACACAACTTGTTCAAATACACAAATAAATAAATCGATTGTTTGCTTAAAGAAACACCATTGAAATTTGCGTAAGGTTTAAATCAGTTACCACGGATACCTGCGAGATCGTTCAGGTCAGTGCCTGACTTACTAAACACACTTCTCTTCACTCAGCTTGCTATGAGAATTGTGCCTAGCATGGTCACTATATATAACGATAACATTAGCCTACTCAATGACTGAACTGCTTGATGAGGAGGTAGATCCATGCTAGCGATCGAAAGATTATACTACGCAAGCGCAACATTATCTTATTTCTCGGCTACCTTACGGTTATAAATTGTGAACCAGTGTGTCAGTGAACAACCTGAACACAGCCTAATAACAAATAAGCGCAAAGGTAAGAACAAATGTATATATAAGACCTACATATCCGGTGGCAGGAAAGCTAACTGTTGGGTTTTAAGTGTAAGCCCATCCGATATTGAGTCATGTTCGGGCTCCTGTCCGATCACTCTCTCTCTTTTCTACACTTCTACCAATGCCATGGCTGACTCTGTCAAAGCATTGTTTTTAAGGACTGCATATTACGCTGCTGCATATTAGATTGTTTTGTCTTATAGTTAGCGGTTGGCTAGCTCCACCCAGACTACCAGTAAAATATGTGATGTCTGCCTTAAAGCAGGTTGCACTCTTCCACTGGTACAGAATGGGAGCGACTGTGTGGTTTTAATGGCTGGGAGGCTGCTTAGGTAGCAGCTTTGAGGTTGAAAAACTACATAGTGTTGCTTTACAATAATTAATACCTGCATCCATCAATCCAGTCATATGGCAGCAGTGAATTAGAGTAAAATTATTCAGATTCATTTCATTAGCAGTTACATTTTAATACAAACACCCAAGTAGACAACTGCCAACATTTACATAAAATGTGATGAGCAAGGAAGTCAGTAAATCATCTTGTTAATTATCAGGAAGGAGAAATATCAGAGGGGAAATGTCTTCCTCTTTTCTTGTTACTGTACTTCCAAATACACAATGAATCATTTCAATATACATACAGCTCCTTATTGCAGTTTAATTTGAAACAGATGTTTTATTTATCAAAACATTTTATGAGAACTATTTTTGTTAAATCTGAATGAATTTTTTTGGCAGTTAAACTGATTTCAACAATGGTCCATTGTGAAAAAGCACTGAACGAATAAAACTGAATTGAATTATTATGATCACTATATTAATACAATGCTGCCTTCTTTTGTTTTTTAAAACTTAGAGAAATAACAGTTATTTGACACTAACTGGCTTACAACAATACACCGTAACCCACTACCCATTTTCTTTCTCTAATGTGACGCAGATGGGACATGATCCACGATCTCATAAGCAGAAAAAAAGCACACTGATTCTGATATTTATATGTGGAATGAATCGGATTCGTGCAGTAGCGTCTGCTGTGTAAGCGGACAGATCGGATATACCGGTCATCGAATAAGCGACAATGGCGCATTATGTCAAACTCAGGTAGACACCAATATAGAAAAACTTTACGATAGCTTAACCATAAGTATATTATTTATATATAGATGTATAAAGATATCACCCAGGCTGCAACAAGGGCTTTGCTTCATTATCTCTGCCTAAAGAAAGTGCGTCAAATGCATTATATCCAATAAAATTTGCTATTTAATATCTAACTTGACATTAAAAAAGAGACTGGAAAAAAACAGAAGTATATATACCATATATTATACCTATATATATATATATATATATATATATATATATATAGTATATATATATATATATATACCACTGACTAAGTGGTAATACAGCAGCTACAATGTGTGTATGGATGTTGCACTGGCTAGGGTTCTTTTGCTGTTGTTCTTATTAAATACTTGGGCATTTCCAGCAGGTCTACGATGAGAAACTAAGCACTGATAACTCACATCTGTGTTGGCACAGTATTGTTAATCCACATCCACTGCTGCTCTTCTGAATAATGGAGCCCAATCCAGTACATCATTTTGGAATGATTAGTTAGAAATTGCTACAGTAACAAAGACAGAATAGACAGCGGTTAGATATACACATTAAACATGCCATGACCACAAAACGCTTTAAATACTGTTTTGTGTTTTAATATGAGTGACTATCAGTTGTATGACCTGCACACGCTCATTGTCGATGACAACCAGGTCTCCACCCATTTCCTGACAGTCCTGCTTGCTATTTTGCCAGTTTTGGCGCTTCTTAGATTTAAAGTAGCAGGAGTTCTCAAACCTCCCCCATCCTTTTTCACACTCAATGCACCCTGCAGAGGAACAGTAGGTTACACTACACAGCTCACAAATGACTAAAAGAAACATCATGAATTCACAGAAATGATAACGCATTACCTTTAACAGCCTTTAGGGGGCACCTGGTCTGACATAATTCACAGGTACACTTTGCATCAGTGCTCTCTGGACATGTCCCATTTACTAAGGATTGGAAACATAAAAACATATAGATTCTGTATTCTAGACTTAAAAAGAAACTGTTTAAAGGAAGCTTTAGCATTTGTACACACAAAACGGGCAATATTACGGAAAAAAACATGATGTCCGTATAACAGAACAGACTAGATAAGGCTAGAGGTCAACATCCAATACACAAAATTGATTTCTGATACACTTACTCAGAGTTTACCTACAATGCACTCACTGTCCCTGGGGAGACCCAGCTGGACATCAAAATAAATTAATTAATTTCTGGTGATAATATACAATAAAATTTTAACTTAATCTGTTAATGTTTTTTAAGCTCTGGAATTTAAAATATAAAATAATAATAATAAACATAAAATATGTCTGCGGAGCGTAGTGTAGACAAAATAAGTATTATGTTTAGCATTTTCATTGTTAAAATGTATTTGGTTTAATTTATAGACTGACATTACAGTGTTGATCAGTGTTTTTTGTGTGGGTTTTTTTTTTTCAACTCGATAAATATATTGTTCTTTTATGAGTTGTGTGTGTAAAGTGATTATAGAACGTACTACTAATACATTTACTTACACTTCAGAGACAGAGCAAAAACCACAGCCAGCAAGATCACAAAGAGAATAATGAAAACAGCAGAAATCCTTTTGTACAGACGAACTTTCTTATAAACCTCTGAAAGAAATAAAAATTAATAGCTCAACTGATGTCATGTAGAAACTACATTCACACTTTGTATTTCACATATTATTTGTTATCTGCTTGTCAAAAATGAACAACACAGGGGAAGTGGTGGCTTAGTGGTAAAGGCGACGGACTGATACCAGAAAGACTCCTAAGCAAGGCCTTTAACCCACAACATTTGCTTAGAATATTAGAGCCAGATGCTTATGCTAAGATGGGAAAAATGCATTTCATTGGCTCTGTACATGTACCTTGCACAACGACAATAAAGTTGAATATTTTATTTATATTTATTTATCAACTGACCCCAAAATTAAAAACACTTAAAAACAAGGACGTGGCGACACTTGCAAGAAATGTCTCTGCTATTTGACAACTAGGAAAACTTTCACAGAGGTACAAAAACCTTAAAAAAAAAACTTTAGCAGAAGTTGGAGTTTTGTCACATGACAAACTTACAAAAGGCCAAACAAGATTTCTTCAATTATAATCTGTCCTTTTTTCACTATATTAAGCAGCTGCAGGTGGTAATTTATTCAGTCATTGTTTACACAGTGTAAAACATAAAAAAAGATAACCTAAAAATGACTAATTCAAATATACAAACATCTAGAACATATTCTTTTCTGTCCAGCTATGTAAATATCATTGTTACTACTGTAGGCCCTTGCACTGCTTGTTACATAGAAATCACATGACCTAATCCATGACATCATGTAGGATCATATAGAAAATTTAGGCTAAAAAATAACTCTATATTATTTTCAACTCACCCATTTATATAAAAATAAAGCATATATCCTTATTGACTAAAACAGGAAAGTGCCTGAAATGTGTTGCGAGTTTAGATGTCTTTGTTGCCCCAAGTCTTTGTGTAGACTTTTGGCCCGGAATGTCCAACATTAGTGTCACTGCTTACTGTTGTTAATTAGCTGTTGATTAGTCGGTAATTTAGCAAAAATATATTGAGGATTTTTAAGACCCTGTTAAAGCCATTTTTGTTGTAAGAAAATGAGCAATGGAATGTTACTCAGGCCAAAATCTTATTATAACTTTATTTTTACTTACTCTACTTTGATTATACAATATTAAAATACGTTGTTGATGAATGAAAAAAAATTGTTTATGTGATTCTGATGCCAATACAGATGTAACTCTAGCTATAGATGTAACTCTCCTCAATTATTAAACATCATTAAAATTATGTTATAAATTATAGCGTACTTTAAGCTCTGGATTTTTCTATTTTTCTGTTTGTATGTTTTTGAGTTCAGGTTGTAAATAACAAAAAAATTTATTTGGTTCAATTTGATTTTAAACAAAAGGAAAACTCATTTTAAAATGCAATCAATTGCATTGCTTAGTAACTGTGACATTAATGTTATTCTGAGCAACAAACCCAACATATTTCTGTCATTCGTTTTAAGTCAGCACTTTATCCTGCTCAGGGTCTCGGTCTTTATTGAGAATGATAATAGTAGAGTGTGAATAAAACCACTGAATAAATGACTATATTATTAACTAAAGGTTTCCTGACACATGACGATGAGAAATTAAGATTGTCCATGTCGTCTGGTTTGAATCTAAAATAAAGAATGTTTACTCACTTTCAGTTTTCAATTCTGACTCAAGAGATCTGCTTAACTGGGTGTTGTTTTATTTATTTATTATTTATTTATTATTATAAGGTTGCTGGATAGCTGGATGCTTAAAAAGGACCTTTCATATCCCATTCAGTTAATACATACAACCACCTTCTTACAAGTATTGTTTATAATTACACACAACTTTAATGTGTAGTTGTGCTACGTTCCTTTTGCTGTAGTTGACCTACAGTATATTACCTTTGCTGGAGGAACCCATTGCAGCCATATAAACATTTTCTGATGGATCTTCCAGTTTGCAGTACAAATCTTCAGCTTCTTCATTTTCCTCCTCCTCCTGTTTTCTCCTTTTCGTTGCTTTTGTAAAAAAAAAAATGTTATGTAGTATATGATTGAGTGGAATTATTGTGAGAAAATTATAATAACCCTGAGCAAATACAAAGAAAAAAGATATAATTAGTTGTCTCTATGCCAGGCATGAAAAGTTACTTGAATGATATAATGCCTGTTATTATATATATAAATGTTTTTTCTTTTATCAGGAAGCCACTTTTAAAACTATAAAATATAGTGCAATTGTTTGTACAGTTGAGCTAATAATAAGTCGTAAACGTAATAATATTGTGAAAGTAATAAAGTGTAAGATACAATTTAAAATGAAAGTGAAAATGCATCATATAAAACATAACAATTAAACAGAAGAGGGGGTTTTATATGTAACGTGTAAACCTTGTAGGAATAAAGATCTTATATACACACATTGTATATATACAGATTGTGGTTTCAGAGATTATATATTGATTATAATTAGTTTCTAAGATCTTCACTTATTCATACGAGTTGTATGTTTGTTCAATACAGCTGTTTTAAACTGTAGCTGATTATTGTGCTATAATTATAAAAATATGCAAAGTAACATGTTTTCTTTGGTCGTATCAGCAGGCGAAATAGAGACACATTAAGATTTCCTGAATTCAGCTTATATAAAAAGTCGTCCTCCTCCATTCGTTATAGACATTATTGCACAAGCCAAATGGGAGTTTAATCTGACACAGTAGATCTTTTAAGTCTTTTTGTGTAAATAAGTAAAGGCATTACCTTTATTGCGTTTGGAACTGGACAAGGGCATGGCAGGATTATAAACATCTTCTGTTGGACTGCTAAGCTGTCTGTAAACATAACCCTTTTCTTCCTCTTCTTTTATTTCTTTTTCTTCTGCCTTTTTCTCAGCTTCTAACAGAATAAAATGATGACCAACGTGACCATATTATAATGACCATAGATTTCAAAGTCACAAAAAAAAGAAAACATGTCATTCTAAGTGGGTTTTTTTGTTTGTTTTTGGTCCATTTTATATGATGACTAAAAGATTATTGTAGAATTTTTTTAGAATAGGTTTCTATAGAGAAAGTTCTTAACATTTTAACACATTGGTGTTATATTCATGGTTTATTTTCTTGCTTGTATGTAAAATTTACTTGGATTTATGGATTTACTAATTTTATACAATGCAATCTTATACAATGTTTTGGTTTTTTTTTCTTTCTGTCCTAAATCAGGATAAGCATCATATCATTGCGGGAAGTGGCGGCTTAAAGGTGAAGGTGGCGGACTGATACCAGAAAGACCGGGGTTCGATTTCCAGCGCCACCAACCTGTGCTGTGGGCTCCTGAGCAAGACCCTTAACCCCCAAATGCTTAGTTGTGTAAATAGGAAATAAATGTTAGTCTGGATAAGGGTGCTGTAAATGTAAATATCATATTTCTACTTGAATTACTGTGTCATTGTTATACAAGTAAAAAGTGATAAAAATCAGATCATACAACCTAAATGTGAATGACTAATCGTAGAGTTAAACTGTGCAGCCTTTTGCTTTATTACCTTTAATGCGTTTGGAACTCGATGAAGTCATCATAGGATTATAAACATCTTCTGTTGGACTGTTCAGTTTGCTATACACATTAACTTCTTCTTTGATTTCTTTACTTTCTGCCTTTTTCTCGGATTCTAATAAAAAGGTAGAGGTAAAATTGTTTTATAGCATCCTTCCTATCATGTTTCCTTTACTATTAAAGCCTTCTTTACAATATAGATTTTTTTTAAATATTGTTCATATATACTTTATCTATATTTTATTAGTTGTTATTAGTGTCAAACTCACTTACAATTCACTTACAATAAGTTAAATTCTTACCTTCATTGCTTTTGGAAGATGAAGAAGGACTCGAAGTTTGATAAATATCTTCTGTTGGATTATTCAGTTTACAGTAAACGTGACCTCCTTTAAGTTTGTTTTTTGTTTCTTTTTCTTCTTCTTTCTGGTCTGCTTCTTTCTTGGCTTCTAGACAAACAAAAACTGCATGGGTGAGTAATCGAAATTTGCACCGGATTACTAACATTTTTTACCTTTTGTTTTTTCCATGTTGCCTTTCTCTGGATCCTTATCATCTTGTATTTCTGGATTCAGCTCTTTCATCTCCACCTCAGTCACTTTCTCAGCGTCCATGGTCTCTCTGTGCTGATATTGTTTCACTTTCTAGTTTACTTAACGTCTAACAGGAAGAAGAAAAAAAATTCCTTTTGTTACATGCTTATATTTAATCCATGCACATGCAAGCAATAGCCATTATTAAAAAAAATGTATTTACTTTAGTCAAAAAAAGATAATGACTGTTCAGTAAAATTCAGACGTCCCTTAGCCCCAGTTCACTCTCATTCCTTTTTTGATTTACACTTCCTCTTTACACTTTTATAATAAAGAAGAAATAAAAGTGTGTCAGTTTTTTAAGTATCAGCTTTACCAAGAAAATTCTGAAATGTGGCTTCTTAGAAGCTCTATTAACACAACTTAGCCACTTCTCTGTTTTTTTACTGCTACATACAGTTTAAAAAAAACTCCTTTTCTAAAAAGTCACATTTCAGAATTTTCTTGGTAAAGCTGATACTTAAAGAACTGACAAACTTTTATTTCTTGCTTCATTATTAAATTAAAAAGTAAATTGGGGAAACTATTCCCAAAGGTTTTTTAAATGTACATTATAAATTTGGCACAAATCTGTAGCTTGGGACATTTCCTAAAAACTCTTATAACTAATCTGCCAAAGGTTCTAAATCACAATGAATGAAGGTAAGTTATTTACACACTGCCAATTTATTTCTTTTGTATGTCATATTGATATTTATATTCCTTATGTTATAATGTTTAGAGATTCAATTTTTTTAAAAATATGAATAAAATGCAAACTAAAAGACTTTAAATCACATGAGCGAATTTTTTATTCACAATAAAACATAGATAACATAACAAATAAAAAAAATTACACTTTTATTCACTAAATGAGCTCATTTTAAATTTGCCATAGAACCAACAAAGCAAAACTGCTCAAATTTTATTCCAATGTTAATTACAGTGATCTGATTGTTACATGGATTTTAGTTGAGGAAAAAAAGGCAGTGATTGAACCACTTAGATTAATTAAAATTGATTATAATATGTTCATTTATTGGTGTGAGTTGTACAATAACTAAATTCCCTATTTTCTTTTAACAGACTCGGACGTTTGTTTGCAAGAATTTGATGTTCCATCATCTTTAAAATAAAGCTAATTATTTATACACTAGCTTTTTTTTGTATTGTACAAAAAAAAATCTACATTTATAATCCTATGATGAGTTTAGAGATAGACGTTGTTTTTTATTTATATAAAATGAAAAGTAAAAGACTTTCAAATCACATGAGTCAATATTTTATTTACAATAGAATACATAGATAACATAAATGTTTAAACTGAGAAATTTTACACTTTATGCCCCAAATGAGCTCATTTCAAATTTGATGTCTGCTACTTAAAATAGATAGGGCGGGGTATGTTTCATTTTTTTTTTCCAAAACGTTTGAAGACATCTGCGTATTGAGGTTATGGGTTTCTGGAGTTTTGGTGCTGGAATTTGATCCCATTCTTTCCTGATACAGGTTTCCAGCTGCTGAAGAGTTTGTGGTCGTTTTTGACCTATTTTTCGTTTAATGATGCGCCAAATGTTCTCCGTAGGTGAAAGATCTGGACTGCAAGTATGCCAATTCAGCACATGGACTCTTCTACTACGAAGTCATGCTGTTATAATAGCTGCTGTATATGGTTTTGCATTGCCTTCCCTGAAATAGACCTCGTTGGAGGGAAGCATATGTTGCTCTAAAACCTTATAATACCTTTCAGCATTCATAGTGCCTTCCAAAACATGCAAGCTATCTATACAGTATGTATATTCAATTCATTGTGCAGGGTACATGTACAGAGCCAATGAAATGCATTTTTCGCATATCCCATCTTAGTAAGTTGGGGTCAGAGCGCAGGGTCAGCTATGATACAGCGCCCCTGGAGCAGGAGGGGTTAAGGGTCTTGCTCAAGGACCCAACAGTGGTTGACTTGCCGGAGGTGGGGCTTGAACCCAGGTGTTTCTGGTCTTCAGATTAACAACTCAGCACCTTAACCATTTGAGCCACCCTGCATACAGTATACACGTATGCCCCCCCATACCATCAGAGATGCTGGCTTTTGAACTGAACACAAATAAAATAATGGAAGGTCTCTATCCTTTTTAGCCAGAAAAACACAGCGTCTGTGATTTTCAACAAGAATGTCAAATTTGGACTTATCTGACTATAGAACACTTTGAATCAGTCCATTTTAAATAAGACTTGGCCCACAGGACACGACGGCGCTTCTGGACATATGGCTTCCTTTTTGCATGATAGAGCTTTAGCTGGTATCTGCAGACGGCACAGAGAATTGTGTTTACTGACAGTGGTTTCTGAAAGTATTTCTGGGCTTATTGAGTAATCCTAATCACAGAAACATGCCGATGAGTGACGCAGTGTCGCCTGAGGATCCAAAAACCACAGGAAATCAAACAAAAGTCCTTTAGCTACTTCCTCACACACAGAGATTTCTACAGTTTCTCTAAATATTTTGATGATGTTATGCTTTTTAGAGAGCCTCTGCCCATCTACTTAAAGATTCTGCCTCTCTAAGACACCCCTTTTATAGCTAATCATGTTACAAACCTGATGTCAATTAACTTAATTGGTTGCTAAACATTTGTTATATTATCTATGTTTTATTAATGTTCTTTAAAATATTTGCTTATGTGATTTGAAAGATTTTTAGTTTCTTTTTTTTTTCTTTTTTTTGAAAAGTTCCAACTTATCCTACTTACCAGCTATGAGCTTCAAGACGCAACTGGTGCTGCTTATTAATCTACTGCCACTTCCTACTTTTATCCTTTTGACTTTTACTTGTTCTTAAAATATTGTGCTGAGGAGAATCTTGACCGCCTACATTATTCAAGACATGTCTGTCCTTTCTCTTGTAACCAATCACGCTATCTTTGGCTGTGGGTCTGAACGTTAGACCACACCATTGTGCGTGTGGTCTTTTGCTGCTTCAGTGTGATGCCCATAGCAAATGGCCAACATTAGCCTGGTAATAATATTTACCTTATTTAAATATTGTTGCTTACTTAGGTAGAGGAGTGAAATGACCAGATTTTGCAGCAGCTCGATATTATATTAGTGCACTTGGGTTAAAATATTTTGACTAAGACAAAAAAGAGGGAAGTGAAAGAAACAACCATGGGCCAAAATGCAACAAGAAGCAGAAGTGAGACATTCTTTTAGTTCAGAGAGAGAGAGAGAACAAAAGCATTTGGATGAAGACATTAACACTGTCTGGGATAGAAAGTATATTCGAAGTGCATAAAATTCTGTACAATGTTTTCATTTGATTGTTTTATTGAATGAATTTTAGTTTGAAACAGAAACTGTGCAGATGAAAAAAATCGGCACAATACAGCAGAATCTTTACTTATTTACTACTAAACATGAACTAGTAGACATAAAATTACTACCAGATATAAAACTCGCTTAAAGATTTCTTTACTTTTATAATATCGTCTTTAAACATTTAATTAAGTAGCAGTAATTACATTACTAAGATACAAATATACAGAGTGAGTTCTAACAAATACACTTAGCATGATTACTTGATTGCGTGGCACAAAACAAAATTGTGTTGACTACCGATTTGTATTCATGTCCCGCATTAGTAAAAAACGAGTAAGAGTAAAAGGCAGTGTACTAAAATGAAGCAGATATTCTGTGTCTGATAGCCGTGATTGATGGATGTCCACTTTTATTGTCTCTGGCAGATGTAATGGGAAATAACCTTACAGGAGTTTGAAAACCAGTTGTTGATTTCAGGTGTCCCTCCATTTAACAGTGCACAGGAGCCTTGAGGGTCTGGATTGTTCTGCCTGGGAGACCAATAGCTACAAATAAAATACAAACTGATGATGTTAATGGATTAGACATACGCATGTGTTTCTTATTGAAATCAAGCTGTAATAGACTAAATGTAGTTGGTAAATAACGCACTAATATTGTTAAATTCACTGCCCGTATGCTTAGTAATCATCAGGAATTAACCAGCTGAGTAAAATAAAAAAAATATATATATTGTACAGTATGGTACTAACTACTGACCATCTAAGCACTGATTTCTCACCTCTGGGTTGGTGCGGTATTGTTAATCCACATCCACTGCTGCTCCTCGGAATAACGGAGCCCAATCCAGTACAGCATCTTGGAATTCCTAGTTAGAAAGTTCTACAAATAGCAAAAATGGGAGATATACAATTTTAAATACAACTTTTATGACCGTGAAGCGCTTTAATACTTATGATGCCTGTTTGGAGTGACTGAGCGATCGGTTGTGTAACCTGCACACGTCCGTTGTCAATAACAACCAGGTCTCCACCCTGTCTCTGACACGCATTCCTGCTCTCCTGCCAGCTTAGACGTTGCTCAGATTTGAAAAAGCAGGACTTCTCAAACCTTCCCCATCCTTTTCCATAACCGGAGCACCGATTCCCTGCAGAGAAACAGCAGGTTTGAATATACAGTTTAAAAAACATTAAATTAACACAAAAATAATAGCAGATAAGTAGTGTTTAACACATTTGGTGTTATAATCTTTTACCCTGGCTTGCAACAGCCTGCGTTGAGTGGTACAAGGTTTGGCATAGGTCTCGGCTACAGTTCGAATCTTCCACAACAGCACTCCCTTTGCACTTTTGGATGGATTGCACTTCATTTACTAAAATTTTGGCATTAAGAGAACAGAGCAGCAATATAAATAACTAATTATAAAACCATTTTTTGTCTATGCACACCTAAAAGAAGGTACAATTAATAAATATAATTAAAAAATGACTAATTATATAAGGATTAAACAGATTTTTTTTCTGTATAGAAGAAGAGACTATGTTTATATTTACCAGGCCAATGAAAGCAGTTAATAAAAAGATGAAAATTTAAAAAAAAAACTGAGCTAATTCTTAATAGTCATTATTTTCCAATCATTATTTATGTCTTAAAAGTAAAACTGGCAGAACGATGGTTTAGTGGTTAGCACTGTTGCTTTATAGCAAGAAGGTCTTTTGTTTGATTCCCAGGCAGGGGCCTTCCTGTGTGAAGTTGCATGTTCTCAGTATGCTTGCTTGGGTTTACTCTAGGCACCTTGTTTTCCTCCCACAGTCCAAAAACGTGTATGTTAGATTGACCGGTGATTCCTATTTGCCCATAGGAGTGTGTATGTGTGTGTGTGGCCCTGTGATGGAGTGGCAACCTGTCCAGCCCTCCTGCCTTTTGCCCTTTTAGACACGGCTGGGATGGTATAGAGGGTATAGAAGATAAATGAATGAATGAATGAATGAATGAATTATAACCCTAAACGTAAATAGTATTTAATATTTAGGAGTTTGGGTTTTCGCGCCATCTAATGGCAAGAAGGCCACAAACAAAACTACTATATATAGAACCGCAGGGTAAAACAAATAGCAAATATTTTAACTTTTAAAACAAATGATACACACAATCACATAAAGAACATGATAGTCACAGCATTTGCTTGAGAAAAAAATGTCTCTATTTTTTTCTTTATTATTTTGGCTGAATTTTTATTGTTCCCTTAAACATCTCTTTGTTTTTGGTGGTCATGTCCGGTTTATTAATAAAAACTGCGTGGTACAATGTTCGGGGTTTTTTTTTGTTGTTTGTTTGTTTGTTTTTTGCATCATTCCAATAAGTTGTTATAATGCTTTATATCATTTTGAATACCTGTTATTAAAAATAAGAAACATTTATGCACCAAAATGTCGGGGGTCCGTTATAGCTTCATTTGAGTTAAAATGTGAGTTCGACGTGCTGTTAGTTTGGTTGTTTATGCTTTTATAAACCTGCTGACTAACGTTAATAACGCTTTACTTACGCTTTATAGCCAGAGCAAGAACCACAGCCAGCAAAATCAAAGCGAGGATGATGAAAGCAGCAGCAATCCTTTTGTACAGGCGAACCTTCTTGTAAACATCTAAAAAAAAAAAAAAAAAAAAAAAACAGAAATAAAGATTTAACTCAATTGTTTTGACGTGTAGAAATATTTCAGGCCAGTACCCGTTTTTATCCATCACCTGCGGTGGGTTCCTCCTTCGATTTCCCAGACACTTTCACATCCCCGTGAGGTCCGAAATTAACAAATTTAATATACATGGTGGAATATAACAAAGTTTCACTGCGTCTGTAATAGATTAACTTTTACTGTCTCTTTAAAACATTATGCAGCCTGTGATGCTCCAAGTGGTCCAATGGCAGGTTCTGTGGTTGTCTCCATGGTAACCCTGCACCCTGTGATGGAAGCTGTTTCTGGATTGTCTACAAATAACAAGATCAAGTTACACTTTTTTCCTGATGGCGCACTATCTTATGTAAAACACAGTGAAATACGATCATGAGCAGACTGGACAGATCCAGAGGTTTTTTCAGGGGTTTTTTTTGCTTCTGTCTGTCCTTCTGCCTCGAACTGATGATGGGTATAATGTCCACTTCATGGACACCTTTAACATCAGGAGGTTAAATACTTAATAAAGTCTTCTGTTAGAGGTGATTTTGCCAAGTAGGATGTGATTCTGGATTAACATCCTTTGTTTATCCTAAATCAACATTTTAGCCAACCAATCATAACCAATAATTTTTTTCATATATTTTTCTCATTGTAAACCAAAATATAATATTATTAAAGTATTTAATAAATAAAAAAACATAAAATACTTAAGTGACAAATGGAATACATTACATAATGTACTGAACAATTGCATAAATGGGAATGTAAATGCCTTTATTTGTTTTCTTTCTTCACATATTCCATCTTAGTAAGTTGGGGTCAGAGCGCAGGGTCAGCTATGATACAGCGCCCCTGGAACAGGAAGGGTTAAGGGTCTTGCTCAAGGACCCAACAGTGGCTGGCTGGCGGTGTGGTGAGGCTTAAAACCCAGGTGTTTCTGGTCATCAGATCAACAACTTAGCACCTCAACCACTGCACATTAAACATGTACAGTACAGTGCAGATTAGCTAATGTGATTAGCTAATGCGGTAAAATGTATGAATAAAAAGTACATTTATAAATCTTTTTATATTTTATAAAATTTTTGGTTATAAAAAATTATTAGCACCGAGAACGTTATTTGAACTTTTGTTTTTGGTTCCCTAAGCGTTCCGAAAGCAAATCTTTTTCACTTCTTGTTTGGGGCTTCCAGGAAAGTTTTATATGACACAAAATTTCAACACCTCATTCATGAGAAAGATCAAAGATGAATGATGAGTGTGTGGTAACTCAAATAACCACATTGTAGAACAGTGGTAAAGCTGAAAGGTTAAAAAAAACACCAGGTGACATTTTTACAGTCTTCCTGGTTTCAGTATGTCTGTGCCCACTAAAGCCACAGATTCTTTCTTTTCCCAGCTGAGAAAAGTGAAAGCCCCTGCCGTCGTCTGGTCTTGTAGCCCATCAGCCTTAAGGTTCAACATGCTGTGCGTTCTGAGATGCTTTTCCTGCTAACATGGTAACACAAGTCGAATCATTTCTTTCTTAGCGTGGTGTTTCTGTCCTTGTTGGTCACTGAAGATTGCAGGACTTTTTGTTGTATTCCATATAAAATGTCTAGATGTCTAATTTCAGTAATACTATTGTGGCTAAATTAGCCTAATCCCTACAGCTACATTCCACAATCTAGTGTATATCTAATTAGGGAAGTAAAAGTGTGACTTGAAGTCAAATAGGATGTTCAAAAGGCACATATGGATGTGACAGTCAGGTGTCCAGATTCCTTTGCCTATATAATGTAGCAACAAAGCTATTTTCTATACTATAACATACTCTATAGTCTAGTGCTATAAAAATTCTCAGAACTGTTATAGAACTGAATAATATACTATATAATAATAATAAAAATAGTTTTCTAAAATAGCAGGAGTAGTTCAGTGGGAGCTGCTCTGAACTTTAAGTTAAATTTACAGAGCTGATACTGCATAAGCTTCTATGTAAGACCCTATTCCATCATCTGCTTAAAATGCTTTAATAAATAGCTTAAAATATATAGCTAAAAGCTGTAATATATATATATATATATATATATATATATATATATATATATATATATATATATATATATATATATAGTGGACATCGGCAGCTCTGTTTTTGCCTTTCTATCTGTAGAGTTAAATATTTGCGCTTGTTCTATACATACATACATACATACACGTAATTTAGGGTGGATGTTCAACATACTGTAATGAGGAATATTAGTAATAAAAGCAGATCACAAACATGTTATTAATATTATATAATGCACTGTTATGATTAAGCTTTTTGGACTAGATTTTTTTTTCCATATACTACAACATTATTTTTTAATAAACAACAAATAAATAAATTCACCACACTTTAATATTTAATGAAAATATAACTTGTTTTTGTCATATTTCAACATGAATAAAATAAAGAATAAATTTGGCTTCACTGTGACCATCACTTTCTCTAGGTGTCTGGTGTCCTGTTCCTGTTTTTATGTCTGGGGTTTTTTTTTGGTTTTTTTTACAGGGGTTTATTTAGATATCCGACACAGTTAGATGTTTGCAAGAATCTTTTTTTTCTCTCCCTTCTATTCTTGTGCTATATGATTAGATAGCTTTAATTGCATTAATTCAGTTAATGTCTATTGTTTTTTACCTTCAGCTTGTTTTGTAGATGAAGGAGGAATTGAAGCCAAATTATTTGTTAAATTATCCAGTCTGTAGTACACATGAGCACCTTCTTCTTCTTCTTCTTCTGGGAAAAGAAAAAGAACAAGACTGACTATAATTTAAGATAATTAAAATATAATTGTACACACTAAAAAAAGTACAAGCAGGACAAACACACAATCTTGGAGGTAATTGAAACATATAATTTGGTGTAATTAGCTTATTAGTCACCAAATGACTATAAAATGCTGTAGAATTGAGTATTAATTTGAATATTAATTAACAAATAAACAAATTTTGTTTGGTTATTTGTTTTGATTTTTACCTTTTGTTTCATCTAAATTGTCTTTTTCTGCATCCGGACCATCTTGAGCTTCTGTCAACTTTTCCATCTCCACCGCAGTCACTTTTTCAGCCGCCATGGACTTTCAATATCTTATGTTTCGTTTCTTTAACAATTCCACAGTGCCTGATGTCAGATAGGAAAACAAAAGGGACTTATGTAACTCCACTTAAAGTGTTCTATTCACCAGCTCAAACTTCAATCCAAGTATGTGCACAATGTTCATGTTCACTGTATAACAGTCAAGAATAAGAATCAATAACAACAAAAAAAATATGAGACTCGCTGTTTGACCTAATACACACTCATCCACTACTTTTATTGCTTTACACTTCCTCATTAGACTTTTTATACAAACACACCATCCAGTCACTTCCCTATTCCTGCTTACTGTCAGTTCTTGTAGCAAAATGTATTTTCTTGCTTTGTTTTTACATAACGTCTTTGTGGGAAGAATTGGGTCAGTGGTTAAAGTATCAGACTTCAATGTGTCCTATTATTGAAAACCCAACTTACTAAGATGGGATATGCGTTATAAGTTAATAAATTGGAGGATTTCCTATTAATGGGCCACTTCTTAGGGAAAGACACAAAACCTGTTAACTACATACAATGGATTCAAACTGAAAAATTGGGTGTGTATTAAAATATAATCACCTTTAAAATAAAATGGGGTTTTTTTTCTCTTTCGTAAAGTGCTATATTAGTTAAATGAATTAATTTGTTCTTGTTAAATTGTAATGCTAAGAATGTTTTTTTGAACACCTATTTGACATTTATTTTAAAGTGAATAGTAAAGGTGATGGAAAATTGTAAGCACTCTCTGGCTTGTCGGCTGCATTGCCCTGCTGGGCCACCGGAGGGCAACAGAGAGACCTACATTGTTTTGACCACGTGTGCTCATGTTTGTTTTCCTTGTCCATGTGTCATGTGTTCCTCAGTGTGTTAAAGTGTTTCATTGAGTGGTTTTCCCATTAGGTTTAGTATTTATACCCGTGTGTTTCAGTCTGCCTTTGTCTATGTCATGTTATGCTTCCCGGGTTATGTTTATGGTCATGTTATGTCAGGTTGTGTTTAGTTTAGTTTTTATGTTTCCATCTTCTTAGTTTGTTTAGTCTTTTGTTATCCTGAACTCAATGTCCTATGACGATAATGTTACATCTCTTTACTGATACTGTTTGTTCTTCCATTGCACTGCAACATTCCATTGCACTGTTACTCTTTTTTTTATTTTATAAAAGAAGAACCTGCAATTCAGAAATCCACTATCCGGCTGCTGTGGAACATTTGCTCTGAAATGTTAAATCTAGATAACAATTAGAAGCAATTAAAGCTGATATGACAGCACTATGTTGAGGATTTAATCACTTCAAAATTAGAGTGGATTTTGCAGCTTTTACATACATTATAGGGCTGAACAATATATCGTTTCAGTATCGCTATCGCAATCTGCAAGTCACATTACAGGATAGGCAATGTCGAGTGTGGATCACATTTGACCGAATCACAGAATTATTCGCAAAGTTTCATTGCAAAAGTGAAAGGTTATAATTTGTACATTGTTTTAATGTCTGTTAACATTTTAAGCAAGTTTAAAGCATTTCGGTGCAAGAATCAATCACTTTTAAAGGCTGTAACAAAGATTCATTGTACTTAACCTATACAGTAAAGACAACAG
The DNA here is from genome assembly GCA_005784505.1 of Bagarius yarrelli. NCBI lineage: Eukaryota > Metazoa > Chordata > Actinopteri > Siluriformes > Sisoridae > Bagarius > Bagarius yarrelli. Next base: position 637,027 of record VCAZ01000096.1, on the reverse strand, counting down.
TGTGATTTTAGATTGGATTATTTAATTTCTGTATCTAAATCTCCAGAAATATATAAAGCACTGTTTATTTCATTTTTATCTGTTCTTAGCATTGATGTATTATATTTTATAATTTTTCATATCGCAATATAAATATATTGCAGAAAAGCAAAATATCGCAATGTAATTTTTTTTCAATATTGTGCAGACCTAATACATTATATGGCCAAAGTGGAATTTGTGGAATGATCGATACACTTGTTTAGTATGTGCTTTTTCCACTTACTGCTGCCATAAAGTTTAAAATGTCACCATTGTATAAAATATCTTTGTGTGCTGTAGTATAAAATTTCTCCTTAGACCCAAACGCTGTTCCAGGATGACAATGCCTCTGTGCACCAAGCCTCTAAACCCCATCGGGAAACAGTGTTTTCAGGTTGATTTAGAATAACTCAAGTGTCCTACTTAGAACCCTAACCCAACTAAAGCCCTTTGGAACGCTGACTGAGCATCACATCTCCTCATAAGTCCTCGAACTCACTAATGCTCTACATGTTGAATGAGAAAGTCCTCAGAGCCACCAGGAAATCCATTAAAAAGCTTTCCAACAAGAATGAAAGTTATTATAACAGCAAAGAGGAATGGTTTGACCTGGAAGAATCCTGAAATGTGCATATAGGTGTGATAAATGTGTTAATATCAATCATGTAATTGTTTTTTATAAGAAAAAAACAAAAATACATAAATAAACACTCGTACCTTTTTTTTGTACTCGTATCTTTTTTTTACCACAAATATTTTACAAAAAAATATTTTTTTTTCATTAAATACAGAGGAGTTGGCACCATAGTTATAAAACTGGGGACATTTACTTTGTTTTTTTTAATATCGTTTACATGCCTGCCCTCCCTCCATCACTTCCATATACTGCAATTCTTTAAATGCAGGTAAATGTCAATAATCCCATAGTAGTTAAACACATGCAAGTTACATCCTTTAAACCACACTGATGTTCCACGCTGTAAGCTCAGCTTCATAGAAAATGGATTAATAGGGGTAAGACAATAAAAACATAGCCACACCACTGTTTAAATTCCACTCTTTCCTCTTATACATCCCCAAAGTCTATCATTGGCCCTCTCTTCCTCCTATTCCATCTGTTTAGGCGCCATATACACTTTCGCTGCTGTAGGTCATATACAGGAAAAGGTCTTCTTCGTGGTGCTCCTGAAATGCACACAGACATTAATTTTAATGTCGTTTATCCTGTTACAAAAATCATCCAAATTAATTAATAAACTACAAATTAGAATTTTATAAAGTGGCCCAGAGTTTGTGTGTTTATGGCCCCATTCAAAATCACATACTTCCCTACTATATAGTAGGCATAAATTAGTCCGTTTTTTTAAGGATCTTAAAAAAATACTCCCTGTAGTTAAATTGGACTTATTTAACATCATTTAAGTACATTTTTTGCATCTTTTATTTCGTACTGCTGTGACAGCGTATGTCACATGACAATTTCAAAATGGCAGATGAGATGTAGTACATATATAAAAATGTATTTATACTACTTGTAACCATACTACATAGAACATACTTTTTTTAACTGTCGTAAAGTACATACTTTCTTGAGTAGTATGTGATTTCAGACAGGGCGCGTTTGTGTGCGAGCGCGGGTGTGTAGGTGTGTGTGTGTGTTAAAATACCTCATACAGAACAGAAAGCGGGCAGCTGGAAGGAGGCAGGGAATTTTTAACAAAAAAGAACAGCGCTTCCTCTGGCCTCATAGATACCCGCTGTCTGATCAGGAAGCACAACTGGCCAACTAAAAGAAGGATACAATCAGTCGGTTATTCCCAGAACAGGACATAAAGGCTTTTGTAAAGAGAAAGCATGTTCAGAAAAATACGAGTACAAAGTTGATGTCTGTTTTATGTGGCCTAGTTGGAATTACTTAAAAATTTAAATGAAGCCTTTACAAAGACAGACATGTGAGCACAGACCCAAATACCGAAATAGGCTGCACTGATTAAATGGAACTAGTATGAGGGGTGGACGAGATAAAAACCTGACAAAATCTTAATCTGACCGATTTAGTTCAAGAAAAAAACTAGGTGACGCTTTAATTGGTCCTATAAGTTAGTACACACACTGGAATTTAGGAAAACACGTGCAAATAAATAAAACACCAACAAATTAAAAAAAAAATGACCATGAATGCAAATCTTTACAACACAATCAAATACAGAAACGCAGTGCAAATCCTTACAACAGCTGAGTTTCAGCTTTTTTTTGCTAATTTTAACATTCTGATTGTATGAATTTTTGGTCTTTTGTATATTAATAGCCTAAATAATCGGATCACACTGTTAACTGAAACGATGAGCAGGTCCCAGCTGGGTTTGCCACTTTTTGGATTTTTTGGGTTGGTTCCCCTTTTGAAACATTTGATTTGCGGTCAGTGCTTTTTGCAACTTATATTCCTATATTTGGTCGTGTGGTGGGGATTTGCAGCGGGTTTCTGTATTTGTGTTCGTATTGTGAGGATCTGTCAAACTGAAAAGGTTTTTTTTTTTTTAATTTGTTGGTATTTTATTTATTTGCATGTGTTTTCCTAAACTCCAGTGTGTTGGCAGGCACACACATACACGGTTGCACTCCGGCAACCTGGGTTTTATTCCGGCTTGGGTCGTTTCCCTTCCCCCTCCACCGCTTTATCCCTCTCTCTGTCCTATTAATAAAGGCAAAAAGTGTCCAAAAAATATCATTAAAAAAAATCCAGTGTGTTGAGCTTTTACGGCCATAAATAATCATTATTTAAGCTAACTGAAATATGTTACCAGACCTGCCAACCCTTACAAATTTTGTTTAGACGTTTCATTATGACTATTGTAGTTTTTAGAATGGTGAATTGGGTATATAAAAAGCAAAATGTAATGTGTTTATTTTGTTGTTCAGTTTACTTATACATCAAATTCTCCTAATTAAAAAAAAAGTTAGAAAACTAACTAACCCACACTCACCTGTCAGGTCCGAAGGAACGAGGTATTTCTTTTTGTCAAGTTCAGGGGCACGTGATCTAGAAGATCTCTCTACAATGATCTAATAAAATAAACAATGCTGAAGGTCAATAAAAACCATAAATACAGCAACAAAGCTATCATTCTTTTAGCATTTTGGGGACATGACATGACACACTAACCGGTATTTTGTCTGGATGTTTGGCACGAACTTTCTCGCCCTCCAATCTCCTGACCTCGAACGGAACACTGCTCTTGTACTGGCCACTCATCTGAAAACCAGAAAAAAAAACACAGTACATAAATAAGAGTAGTTGGCCTTAAGACTAAACCCTAAACCCATGATTGCTGCTGTTACTTCAAGCTGTCATGGAAAATTTGGACTGATTCTAAAAGGTTAGCATAGATTTATGAACAAAGCATGTGTGAACATGCCTACACAGAAATGTCTCTGTTCTTTTAATTTGCTGACTCTCTTAATAAACCTGGCAGGACTATACATGAGATCGAGGCTGGGATAATGATGAACTGGTTGCTGTTGTGTTTGTTAATTTCCTTTTTATCAAAAATAGGTGTTTGTTCAAACATTTATATATTAGAACCAATATTTTGTGCATACTTATGAGGGTGGTTTCTCCTAAAAGTTGGGAGCAGACAATTTTCCAAGACGTATGGGGGAAGTAGTAGCGCAGAGGTTACCAACTTGAAGACCTGGGTTTGATTCCCAGCACCACCAAGCCACCACTGCTGGGCCCCTGAGCAAGGCCCTTAACCCCTAATTGTGCAGTTGTATAACAGGGACTGATATAAGTCGCTCTGGTTTGTTGACTACACAATTAAGTGGAAAGCCTTTTTAGAAGTTTAAAGGTTATTATCAGAAATAAAAGTAAGATCAAATCTGTAATAGGAGTTTTTAAAAACACATACAGTATAAACGTAACAGGCTTTCATACATTTTGTCTGTATAGTATATGTAATTTCGGGGGAAACGTACTAAATGCCTTCCAAAAACTGATGTCCAATGAAGCACGTTGCCCCATGCCGGTGTCCCCAAGTTAGGCTATGGATCTATTTTGACCGTGACCACTATAAAGAGATAACTAAAGACTGTCTATTCAAAGGTTTAAAGTCACTCTGACTCGATTAGCCGAAATTTTCTATATCTATAGTTGCGTACTGCTCTGTTTTTGCAGCGACATTCACTTCAAGTCAATTGCTTCGCCAGTAAACGCTGATAGAATATCCAGAGCCTGAATTCACAAAACATATTAAGACTAAAATGCCTCATAATTTGCTGATTTGGGGGAAAATCTTTTTTTTAAAAAAAACACACACACACACAAAACAAGCTAGTGTGTCATTTCTTGATTAAGAACGCCTACACTTTTTCTTTAAGACTATTTCACAAAGCATTTTAGCAATAAAATTAGTTCCTAATTCTGTGAAATGTTCAAAATAGCAAAGAGAACTCCTGAGTCAGTAAGATGAAGTCATAAACTATCCTGCCTAGTAACAAAATATATAGAAACGTTTAATGATAATGAGCTTTTAAAAAGGTGTTGCCTAAATCAAGACTGTTGTAGAACTTAGCAGGGACGCAGTCATCTTACCAACAAATACTGATTATTTTACTGTTAATTACAAGGCTGTTTATATGCATATACACTAATTGTTCACGAAAACCACAAGACTTCTAGGAGTCTGTCAATTAGCTGAACATGTCCTTGGTGACACTTAGCCTTCATTTTTCATTTTTTATTCTAATGTGGCAATTAACAATTTTATTTTCACAAACAACATAATATTTTGCTCTACACTATCTGACATTTCAGATAGTGAGATCATATATATGTGTGTGTGTGCGTGTGTGTGTGTGTATATATATATATATATATATATAAGTTGATCTTTACTGTATTCAAGCTTCAAGCTGAGAGACTTTTGTCCAAACACAATGTAAGAACACACTTTGTCCTTGTTTGTGTGTTTTATTGATCTGCTGTAAGAAAACCCTAAAGCAGAAATACTTTTGTCTAAAGAAGTGGATATGCTGTAAATGCTTTGGATATAAAGTTTAGTATTAAGCTTTCTTCATTCTCCCTGTTTTACTATTAAAAATAATTCAGCGTATTAGTCTGATTACTTCTGTAAAAGAAAAACATTAATTTCTTTAAAAGAAAGATTTGCCAAACTGATGATTACATTACTCACTGTTACCACTCACATACGGATGGAAAAAAGGTTAATACTAACTAACTTAAGTACCTTTTCCCCAACAGAGGGATTCAGCTAAAATCTTCTGTTCCTCAGTCAACAACACAAAGATGTCAAGATCCTTAAATGTTTAATTCCCCGATCCCGAATTTTTTCAAATTCCTCTGCTTTTAAAAATGTCGACGGTCTACTTTCATTACTAACAACAACAATCCCTGTACCGCCTCCCGAGGAACGATACAACCAATAATAATATTACTGGAATGATTGAAAACCGTTCTGTCCACTAAGAGCTAGTCTGTGGGCGGGCTTTTATTTGTTTACTAAAAGTTAATTGGACAGTACACGTCGTCTTGCAGCTTCTGACTGGCTCAAGCGAACCAATCAGAATAAAGGAAAACCGAGCCTGTCGGAGTGCTACGTGTCGGACGTGTTCTTTTGGAAATGTCCACTTTTGTACCGTGGGGACAAAGCGCCCCCTTTTACCTAAAATTATACATGCTGAAGTATGTGGAGCTGCAAAACAAACTTTCTTAGTAATTTAATTTGCTAACCTTGGCTAAATATATAAATAATAAATTACATTAAATTTACATTACATTGACTTACAATTTTTTTTTTTATACAACTGAGCAATTAGGGGCTGAGGGCCTTGCTCAGGTGCCCAGCAGTGGTAATTTGGTGGTGCTGGGAATCAAACCCCCATCTTCCAATTGGTAGTCCTTTAACACTTTAACCACTGCACTACCACTTCCCCAGTTAAATAATCAGTTTCAGATTTAAATGGTAGACAAGAGTCCACATAAATAATCAAAATATCTGGAAAGATGATTCGAAGCAGCTGTGCAATAAACAACATCCATTTTAAACTGTTTAGATGATACACACTTTAAATACTATTTAAACAACACTTGTGACTCACAGCACTTTTGTACGTCGCTCTGGATAAAAGCGTCTGCTAAATGCTGTAAATGTAAATATTTTCTGTATTATTTAATTATGCATATACAGTCCAAAAATATGTGCCTACACATCTTATGTCTGATGTAATTGATTCATTCATCATGAATCTGCTCTGTATTTTTATTTTAGCAAGGCTAAAGTTTATCCCCAGAACACTGGTTGTGAGGCAGGTACACATCCTGAATGGGAATTTAACCTGGTTTAGTGATGTGCGGTGAGGTCTGTGACTTGTGAAGCACTGACTTTCTCAGAGGTAGATTTGTAAATATGAATGAATTAAATGTTATTTTTTGCTTTCTGCATCCCAGCCAGTTCCACTGCTGATTATTGTGTTTACATAATCATACAGAAACCTTCTGAACATCTAAATGTCTGAAATATCTGAAGAGAAAGTAAGCATATTCAATCGTTAAGTGTTACATTGATTTATTAATTCCATTCACAAAACACATTTATTAACATTTATTTCAAAATTCATTATAAAAGTGTTTGTTTTCCAATAAATGGGTGGCAATTTTCAACTAAACCCTATATTTATCATATTTTACTGTTTACTGTGTTTACAAAACACACTGTGTGTGTGTGTGTGTGGTATAGTTTATGTGTGAACAATACATTAGGTAAAACTGACATTTTTTTCCTTTTTTATTTTTTTTTCCTTCCCTTTTTTTCCTTTCTCCTCCTTTTTTCCTGGGCACCAGAGGGTACCAGACTTTTTAACATTGTAAGCAGCTTTGACAGGTTGTAATTCTAATTTTTCTTTGTTGTAAATGAAGTATTCAGCGTTGAGGGGGTAGAATGACGCTTTGGACCAGGATGACGATGAGTCAAATAACTACTAGGCAACGCAATGTAATTATGTTTTTTTGTGTGAGGAGGGTTCCCTTTTATGTACTATTTTAAATAATTATATATATTTTTCAAAAAATAAGTAAAAAAAAAATCTATAATAATAATAATATTTGATTCATTTTGTTTGGATTTGGCACTTTGAAACAGGCCAAAAGTATTAGCTTGCTGGCTTTGGAAATTAAACTCATGACCTTCTGATGATGGCTTAGTGTTTCGCACAGTTGACTCACAGCAAGAAGTTTCCAGGTTCGTATTCCTATCAGGGGTCTTTTTCTTGTGTGGAGTTTGCATGTTCCCCCTGTGCTTGTGTGGGTTTACTCCAGGTACTACGGTTTTCCTTCCACAGTCCAAAAAACATATATGTTAGATTGATTGGTGATTCTAAGTTGTAGGAGTGTGTGTGTGTGTGTGTGTGTGTGTGTGTGTGTGTGGTTGTTTGTCTGTATGTGGCCTTGCGATGGACTAGTGACCTGTCCAGGGTTGTACTCCTGCCTTTCACCCAGTGACAGTTGGGATAGACTCCCAGCAGATCCCTGTGACCCTGATTAGGAATAGGCGGGTATAGACAATAGATGCATGAATGGACCTTTTGATCAGCTTTAACCACTACTTACTTGAAAATGTACAGTTTATTTATTTATTTTTACTGGGGCAGTGGTGGCTCAAATGGTTAAGGTGCTGAGTTGCTGTTCTGAAGACCAGAAACACATGGGTTCAAGCCCCACCACCGGCAAGCCAACCACTGTTGGGTTGGGTCCTTGAGCAAGACCCTTAACAACCCCTCTTGCTCCAGGGGCGCTGTATCATAGCTGACCCTGCGCTCTGACCCCAACTTACTAAGATGGAATATGCGAAAAATGCATTTCATTGGCTCTGTACATGTACCCTGCACAACAACAATAAAGTTGAATAAATACATAAATAAATTCTTCTCAGCGGCAGTTTGGTGGTCTTGGGACTTGAATCAACATTCACTCTTCCCATTATAACGTTTGAAAACGGTGGTCTTGGGACTTGAATCAACATTCACTCTTCCCATTATAACGTTTGAAATGAAATAATCATCACCTTTTTTATATTGGTTAAATTTAAGAATTTTAGCTAGGGATAACTTTTTTCACTAGAATAAATATTTGCCCCTGTCACACACATATCACACACAGGGATAACTATTTTCACTAGAATAAATATCTGCCCCCTGTCACACACATATCACACACAGGGATAACTATTTTCACTAAAATAAATATTTGCCCCTGTCACACACATATCACACATGGATAACTATTTTCACTAAAATAAATATCTGCCCGTTACATACATCCGGGGGCGTGGCCTTTTTTTTCTTGTGGGTGTTTGTGAAACGTCACATGGTCTCAGGGCATCCATTTTGTTTTAGGTGTCGGCTTTCTCTCTCGACGTCACGTTTTAATATGGCTTTAAAATCTGTTGTATTTTTGTTCTTGCTTGCATAGATTTGTTACTTTGTTTGTAAATTTTATTTATTTCACGTTTTTTAAATACCCGCAATACATAGTATCTGCAACTATTTATAGAAAAGCTAATAGCTGGTCGGCTAACTAGCCTTTTTGTGCTGTATCTTTAGCCAGCTTGCTAGCACGGCTCATTAGCTCGAAGCAAAATGGCGACAAATACGACGCCACAGACTCCCTCGGCGACCTGGTAAAGTATCTGTATTTTTAACTATTATGAGGCAAATGTAAGTTAAATGTTTGTTGTTGTCTAGGTAACGTAAATTACACTACAAATAAAACGTAGCATAGTTTAGCTATCTTGTCTGACGAACGCCTTATTATACAGTCTGGATTCTTTAAGTAAATCTAAAGGGTTGTTTAGTCTGACCCGCAATTCTGATTGGTGTGTTAGGTCAGTTTGTTCAGAACATAAACCTAAAATATTCTTTTTTTAATAAATATTACAACATTGACAGTATTGTATTTGCGTAAAAATGTACACATTACGAACTGCAAGCTTAATTTCACGTTTTATACATCGCCAGGCCATATGGGGGCAGTACTGCAACAGATTCGCCTGTTCATGAAAACCCCGAATGGGAAAAAGCGAGACAGGCTCTGGCCTCCATCAGCAAGAGCCAAACCTCCACCAAGGCATCTGCAAATAATCACACCAACACACAGGTAAGACTGCATATGTTAAAGCACATTTATAAGTAAAAACTTTCTATACATCCTTAATTTCTTGGACATTTTTTACTCTTCTACGGGTCTGGAATGATTTAAGATATATAAACAAAAAGGGTTGATCGATCACTCCCACTTTATATAGCAAATGAAAAGCAGTTTATTCTTCTGTTATTGAAAACCACTATGATGATATTGTCCTAGATTTCTAGTGTATTATCTGTACAAGCTGGGCGCATGTAGCGATTCATGGTCCACCATAAATAGAACAGTAGATGATCACATTGTTTAATTTATTTAGGCTTAGTCACAGTTTAGGCTTAGTCACTGGTGAGTGATGTACTTGAACACCATGATCATAAACATTTTGCAGCTACTTATAGTAATAAATTCTCAATGTTAGTTAAGCTGTTAGGTACTAAATGTTTGTTTTAATAGTTTATTGTTTGTTTCTTAGGCTGGACAGTATCAAGCAGCTGTGACTGACAATTCTGCGATGCAGCAACCAACACCGTACTATCAGTGGTACCCACAGAACCAGCAGCAGTATGCAGGGTACCCATACGGTTACAACTACTACTACCCAGTACCTCCGGTAAATACACACCAAGACTACAAAATGTATTTGGCATACAAAGTCACCATTCAGCAATAAGCCTGTAGGGATTTTCTTTGAAGCTGTGCTGATAAACGATATCATATTGAATCGTGATAAAATTTGTCAGTAACGATTATAAGCTCTGGACAGTTTTACGTAGTATAGAATTGAAACTTGCTCGTGTTGCACCTTCCTTCTGATAAGACACGATGCTTTCCATGAGTTAAATCTTCGTGTCGTAAAGCACTCTAAGAAAAAAGCCAGATGGTACATATTTTTTGTAACGCCAACAACCAAACTTACATTTACAAAACTGTTTTAAAACCCACCCCCCTTTTAAAACCAATCATCTAAGTTCCAACAAAAATCATTCAGTTACTCAGTAAAACATTAGTTTGGTAAAATATGTAGTACAAAATCACAATTATTTGTTGATAAACATCCACAAATGTCGCAAAAGCTGGGCACAGTATGAGAGCTATGATATCTGTGCTATCAATATGCAAACACTACACAACAGACAAAATGGCCTCTGCATTAGATCTAGATTACTTTTTTTGTGATATCGCCCAGCTCTAATTTTCTATTGAAGTAAACTCGCACTAAGACTCTGCATTATACTTGTAAGTAGGGCTGCATGATATTGGGGAAAAACTGACAGGGTGATATTTTGTTTTTCTGCGATTATATATTGCAATATTTTAAAAATTCCACCGGGTGAATTGAATAGGGTTTTTTTTTTTTTTTTTTTTTTTTTTTTTGAAAGACTTGATTTTGTAAGGAAGTGTGTGTGTGTAAAAAAGGAGAAACTGACTTTTGAATAGAAATTGAATAGAAATAAATTGAGTACAAATCATTTTTGATGAATTTATCGATCTAAATTAATGCTACAATGATAAACTGTGCCGCACTTCTTGTAAGATTAAAAAAATATACCTTTGTTAAAATGTTTTCTAGTATGGAAGTCCATATCCCCCTGGTCAGTATGGCATTCCTGGAGCCTACCAACACCCGACAGCTTCAACTGCACAGGTATTTTCATTACAAAGCAAGAAAATGTTAGACGGAAAATTATGCATCCTTTCTGTATTTGGTGATTAATGTAGCAGTATTGCTAAAATTTTTAAAAACCATAAGTTGTTTCTTATAGAGTGGACCATAGGTGGGAACAACTTATTGTACTGCCATTAGCCAGTTCTGTCTGTTTTTTGTTTTTTTCTGTCAGCACGCTGGTATGGCTGGATTAAAGGGGCAGACTTCAGGTTACCCACGTGACACTCAACCTCCAACCCCTGATGCCCCCCAGCCTCCTCCCCCAAGCCCCACAGGCAGTGAACAGCCTCCTCCATCCCCACCCCCTCCTCCCCCCTCCCATACCCACCCCCACCCAATGTTCAATTCCCTTCTACCTACCCTTCTCCATCATATCCTCTCCCCACCCCTTTCTCCATCACCTTATAACTCTAATGGAGCTCTGCCTTATAGCTCTACTGATTCCAGCCCTGTCAGAACTTACAGTTATGGACAAAACAGACCAGGATATCAGGGCTTTCAGGTTCCAACCTACCAATCTTCCCAGCAGCAGCAGGGGACAGCACCAGGCACATATGGTGGGATTAATCGGGATTCCACTAAGAAGGCCAATAATGCAAATTTAAACAAAGGGCAGCAGATCTGGAACCGCATGAAACGTAAGTGTGCTTGGATTTACACAAAGTAAAGGTTCTGGATAAAAGCTGCTGTTTTAGGTCCTCATGACACAAGTATGAAAAAGTAAGATCAACATAATACTGTCAGAAGCACAATTGACTAAAGAAGGGAGTTGGTAAATGCCTGGGATAAATGTATTAGCCAGGTTACCCTGTGTATGGAATTATTGGAGTGTTGCTGAATGAATATAACATGTAGGGAATTCTGGATCTGTTCCAACCTACAGAGGCTCCTGGAACTGGAGGTGTGAAGTTTAACATCCAGAAACGCCCATATGTAATGACCAGTCAAAATTTTGGTACTGATGAACAAGCAAATGGTTTGGTTACTTCCACCACAACCACATCAGCAACTCTTGTGTCTTCAGTTACAACAGCTACCACTACAGGAGCGTCTCAGACTGGGTGAGACTTGTATTCAGTAAATAAGCACAAACATCTATTTGCTCCATTGATGTAATGCATTGAGCAGCAGTAGTGACTGTCTTGTAATGTATGTGTTTATGTAGGCCTCAAGGCTGGCCCCAGGCCATGAAGGAATATGTGCAGCGTTGCTTCACAGCATGTGAGACAGAAGAAGACAAGGACAGGACAGAAAAGGTTCTGAAGGATATTTTGCAGAGCAGACTTCAAGATGGCTCAGCCTTCACTATTGACTGGACTAGAGAGCCTTTGCCAGAGTAAAGTTACATTTTTATCTTGGTGTGCTTTCGTCTCTTTTTTTTTTCCTAGAGGGCGAACTAACCTGTTTCTTTTTAGGGTGAAACCTAGGACGTCCCGCTGGGAGGCAGCACCTCAGCGCTTTCAAGAGAACACCGTTGGTCGAGGGGGAGCAACACGAGGTAGGGGTGGGGCTCGGCTGGGCAATTACAGAAATGTTTTTTCTCAAAGAACTCCATCCTCCAGCTCGTCTCGTTCTTCCTCACGTTCACCATCTCCTCATAGCCGTTTCAGAGACAAAAGCAGACATCGGCGCAGGTAACAAGTTTGCATAGATTGCCGGCAATCTAAAAATGTCTAGAGAGGTTATAGTTTATATTGAATTCGAAATCTGTTTTTCTGTTTCTAGTGACTCTGGATCTCAGTCTGACAGCAGCATGTCGAGTGATCTTCGACCGCTTTCCCGACGGCAGAGGGCCGGAAAAGGTCATGGGGAAGAGAGAGGAAAAGGAAGAGGAGCAGGAGTCGAAAGAGGCAGAGGAAGAGGAGGGAAAGCAAATCGAGGGCGACGGTATACACTTTAAACTGTTGAACTAGTCAAATAAATTGAAAATGCTTTTTTGTTTTTATTTATTTTATTTTATTTGGGCATTAATTTTAATTGTGGCCTCTGAAGTCTGACAATTTACTAGCCAATCATTCTAAACCTGATGCATTTTCTTTTTCCTATTTTTAAAAAGTCTTTAGTAGAATTCCTAACAACTCCAAGCAAAATGTTTGGTCTGTCTGTTCAGGTTTTGCATGTCTTAATGTGCCAAATTCGTGACTACCAAGGTAAATTTATCCTGTTTTTAAATAAAATGACACAACATTAATTTGTTTCTCAGGAATGACGATCTGGCTGGTGTTTCTGGAAAAAAGCGCAAGGGTGGAAATGCAGGCTTGGATTTCCATGACCCGAACCGCGAGGCCAAGAAGCAGAGCCGAGCAGCAAGATTCCACACCAAGCGCACTGAGCCATTGGTACTGAATATTAATGCCATTGAGCTCCCAAATGCCTCTCAGGAAGGCCTCAGCTGGGATGAATGTCCAATTGTGGGTACCTGTCAAGACATCACCAAAAGCTATCTGCGTCTGACTTGTGCCCCTGATCCTGCCACCGTGCGACCTGTGGCTGTACGTGATTTATTACATTTTCAAAGTAGCAATTATATTTTAAAAAACGATTAAATTAAATTTTATGTGCCCTATAAACGTTTAGTTTAATTGTTTTACCTTTCAGGTGTTGCGCAAGTCACTGACTGCAGTTAAGGCTCACTGGAAGGTTAATCAGGATTATCCCTATGCCTGTGAACAGATGAAGTCAATACGCCAAGACCTTACTGTGAGTAAACTCACTTTAAAAGTGATGACGTTTATACTTTAAGTTGTTGACGATTTGCTTAGTTAAAATGGACTGTTTATGGGATTTTTTTTAAACCTTTTTAAATGTAAACTTACTATATATTGTGCAGTCACACTGCAGGATGTAGAACTGGGAATTATATTTGATTGCACCAAAGTTCAAAACGAACGTGATTGTTTTACTTGAAGTTGAAGTTATTAAAATATTAACGTGTACATTGTTTTTAAGGTCTGTGTAAACACTTCAAACCAGTTTAACACATTTAGGCACAAAAAACAATCACTTTTGTAGCTTTAACAAAGATTAATTGTTCTCTAGCACAAATGTGGCAAAAAAAAGACATATTGGTGTATTTTAAAAGAAAATCTAGCTTTTAACAGGGCTGGTTGGCAATTACCTAAGGCCTATCAAATAATGTAGCTCATGCACACTAGATTTATGCCACAGTATTAGGCTATATTTTATAGCCTTTTTTTTTATATAGTGTCAGATTGACAAAAATTAATGAGAATTCTTTTAGTTTCAAGTGGTTTACCTCATGTTAAGCTGTTTATATTTGTCTTTTCAGGTTCAAGGGGTGCGAACAGACTTCACAGTGGAGGTCTATGAAACTCATGCACGTATTGCCCTGGAGAAGGTCTCTGTCTTATTTTTTAAACTTGAAGTGTGAAAGTGTGCTAAGTTTGAAATTTGTTCGTCTAAAAGTGTGATCTTGTTTATTTTAGGGTGACCATGAGGAGTTTAATCAGTGCCAGACACAGCTGAAGGAGCTTTACAAGGAGTGTCCGTCAAGCAACGTTGGAGAATTTACTGCGTACAGACTGCTGTACTACATTTTCACTAAAAACTCTGGAGGTATTTTTGTTGTTTGGCTAGTTAACAATTTTTATAGGCTTTATCAGTAGGTTTTTATTAAACTTACAGTTTATCTAACCTATTTATTTATTCCTTTTTCTGAAATCAGACCTGACCACTGAGTTGGTGTATCTCACCCCAGAGCTCCGTCAGGACGATTGCGTGTCTTACGCTCTTGCACTTCGTGCTGCATGGGCGCTTGGAAACTACCATCGCTTTTTTTTGCTATACAAAAGAGCACCACGTATGGCGGCTTACCTCATTGACAAATTTATGGAGCGTGAGAGGAAAATAGCCCTGAGGGCTATTCTCAAAACGTGAGTACAGATGACTAGAACACAGCTCCACTTTAAGTTGAACCAACTAAACTTAAACCCATGACTTCTTGTCTCTTTTCTTGTCTCCTGCAGGTTCAGGCCCTCTGTGTCGGTGCAGTATGTACAGTCCAGTCTGGCCTTTTCTTGTGTAGATACATGTTTGAGTTTCCTGACAGGGCTCGGAGTGGCATTCATTCAGTCAGATCCTTACAAGATAGATTGCAAAGCCAGCTCAGCTTCTCTCACCACATAATAAAGTGCAAGGGGGGTGGGAGATATTTTAAGTTTTTCCAGGAGTGACCAGATATCTACATAACACAGCCTTTAGACTAGATAGATGACACCCTTCAACATTGAATACATTTGTATTCTTATTACTCTTATAGAGTAGTTCATACATACAGAAATGGACTGTAACAACATTTATTTAATGATGATGACTAGCAGAGCTGTATATACTTGAAACCTTAGTATTAACACACAGAGAAAAGCTGCCTATATGACACAAATCCACACAGTAATCACAGATGGTCCAAGTGCAGTGAAACATCAGATCTGTAGTTCATCACAATCAGACAAGAGAGGCTTAGATTAAGAGAAATTCTAGATTTCCCGTATCCCAGGCCATTCAGATCCTTATAAAGCTAACAGTGTTCTGTGTTCTAATGTTTTTCTTCCCTCAAGCCAGCAGCCTCAAAGCTCTTACGAAGAAAAGTCAAAGCTGTGAAAAACAAAGCTGATTTATGAAACATCATGTTCCTCTCAGGATACAGTCGGCTGCTGAAAGCTCTCTGCTGAAGATTTGCAAGATTCACCCGTGTTCCTCAAAGTTGTCGGTTTCTATGGACATTGTCTAGCACTGTTGATGGGTGCCAGTCTGGTGAGAAGATGGTTTGTATTACTTCCATCTGAGTCCCTATCCTGTATTGATCGTAAGTTTTGAAAGAAGATTTCCTTCATCAATATTTCCTGTCACAGTAATTTCAGGAATGGACTTGCAAAAAAATAGCTCATGTGGAAGTGAAGATATGATTCTGCAGAGTTTTACATAAGTTCCGACACCCCCGAGTTCACTGATCACGTCCAGGTTTACTGATCACCTTCAGCATCTAGAAATATTAGCTCACTGAAACGGCTAAAGACTCTGAAGCAAAGTTAAAGAAGATTTAAACCTACAAAATACAAGTTCGTCAGAATGTCACAGTCTGAGTAGATGTAGTGCTACCCGCCCCAAATCAGCAGCAGTTTTTCCTATGAAGATCACGATGACCCACCTGACAGAATCCAGAGTGCATCAGCTGAAGTGTAGAGGGAAAGTGGCGAATGCAGCTGTGATCACCTGAGCCGGAAGACTGCGTTTTGGAAGACTGCGTTTTGAGGTTTCTTCTTTGGTCCATGTAGGAGCTGAAAGCGCAATGGGTTTGTATCTGTCCTGAGTCTGTGCACGGTGGTTGTGTGCAGTGAAGAAGAAAGGTCTTGAGTGCTTATAGAGGAGTATTTAATCTGGCTATAGATAATGTTATGTTTTGGTTTTTGTTTTTTTTTAAGAATTCATCAAATATATATGAAATTAAAAGAAGCCGTTGGGCTTTTTTGCTGTTGGATGAAAAGTTTTCTAATTGATTCGGGATAAAGGAAATTTTGATCCGAATGTATAGAAGAAACAATTCAAAAATTAGGCATTTGGTGACACTTGGTTGTTCAGCTTTTGTGAGCTCGGAGAGTCTGGCTTGTCTGTTTTTTCTCTTTTTAATCTTAGCCTATCTTGCTTTGTTGGAGCATAGAGATGACCGCTGTGTATTTATCGGCGTTGAACTGAACAGAGCTGTTTATTACTAGTGTATTTTTGAGTTGTCTTCAGGTGAAGCGCTTGTGTGGAAGTGTAAACATTGTACAGAACCTTAAGTTGCCTTTTTTTCCCTTGGGATAAATTGTTGACATTTCCTGTTTACACTGGTAAGTGTTCCTGTACTTTAGACATGTACGTTTAAATAGAAGCATTTTAACACCAAAGTTTCATTAAATCTTATTTAGAGTAATGGAAATGTGTAAAAGGAAAATTAAGAGGTCTGTAAATATATCTGTTAATATCTTGTGTCTCTGTATTTGGAGAAAATCGAAATTACATCTTTATCGTAATGATCCTGTTTTTTAGTGGCACCGGATTTCCCATCCCGTTTTTTTTTGTTTGTTTTTTTCTTTCCTTTACTTCCAATTGTAAATGTTTTTCATCTGTATGTTAATTCCCCCCCAATTTCCTTGCTGCTTTAACCTGTTTACTCACTGGCAGTTCCTATGTTTTTTTACCCCTTTACCAAGCTGGTTGGTTAAGAGACTCACAACAAGAGAAAGTTTAGGTGAAGTTTGAGTACGGTACCCACACCAGTTAAACCACTGTTAACCTTTAACAATGAATTCTATTTAACTAATTGGCACATTTGGTCAATAATACAATAATAGTTGTATTAACTGGTATGTTGGTCAGTATTTTTTATTTTTATTTTTTTGTGAAAATGCTAAATGTATGTATGAAGTGATTTGCTTTCTGTTGCATTGCTTTTGTATTTTCAGCTAATATTTGCTTCTGTAGAATCTCATTTTCATCATATCTTTTAGGCTTTCATTTGTTGGCAATGACGTGACCCGTGTTTACAATTTATTGCAATATTGACCAGAGTTTGTTAATCGTGTGCAGCACTGACCCTGTTCTCCCATCCCCTCCACTCTATCTCTCTCTTTTTTTTCTATTGCTCTCCTTTTCTCATTACCAGATATCTCTTTTGTCTTGCAGTCATGCAAAATGGAAGCAAACCTAACGAAGGCTGAAATTGAGAGAGGAACATGTATCCAGTGTTGAACTGGGTGATGGATAATGACCACAATCAACAACCAAATGTGTTTACATTGCTAGACCTTTGGTCTAAAGCTTAATTCATGTTTGCAATGTGTGTGTGGTTTCTTTGTTTCTGATTACACTGCAAT
Organism: Bagarius yarrelli; assembly: GCA_005784505.1. Lineage (NCBI taxonomy): Eukaryota > Metazoa > Chordata > Actinopteri > Siluriformes > Sisoridae > Bagarius > Bagarius yarrelli. The sequence continues at coordinate 619,308 of VCAZ01000096.1, read as the reverse complement.
TTTTAGATATATATTTTCCCAATTAATGCATTGTCATGGTTCTTATGAAGTAAATTGGTATGTTCAGATGTGTTTTGTTGCCTTTTTTTAACGTCCTGTGAATATACAGCTTTGTTTTCTAGTATCTTTGGCATTTTTGGAGTATATTTAGTATTAGGCTGGGGCACAGGGCACATCTGAACATAGCCGTTGCGGATTTTCTCCCACACCAGGTTGCTGTCAGCTTCAAGAGAATTAATTTAAACATTACATTGTTTTTGTTTTTGTTTTGTTGTATGTTTTGTGGTAACAGATGTAACTGTATTTTCCCTACATCTTCTAATGGTTCCATCCCTCTCTGTAAATGTGCATTGTGCTCTTTCCTCCTCTGGTCCACTCTGATTCCACTGCTTTCTAACTTTTTAGCTCTATAGTAATTGGTTTGCTTTATTTCAATGGCTTACTTCTGTGTGATGTTCACTTCTCTCATTCGTTGTTCTATAATTAGTTTTCATCCTTTGCTGCCTTCTTTTGATTTCTGTCGTTCTCCCTTTTATTCTTTCCTCTCCTCTTTCTTGTTCTTTATAATAAAAATGTAAGGGTCAGGCATGTATGTGCTGTGTGCTTGGCAGTAAGTATATACCCCATATCATCTTATTGCTTCTCTGCCCTCCTTTATTTTATTTTTTTTTCTACAGCTCATAGTTTTAACATCTTACCAACAGCTTTGAGCTAAAGGACAATAACAACCTTGCCACTTGTAAATACTCTATCTGAATATGTTGTACCATCTCTGAAATAAATCGGAAAGAAATAAGTCTGTCTGGTAGCTTATTGAATTCAGTATAACGGTATAAATTAGTGTGATATTTAGTTTTCTTAATTACCAGCAAAATTGCGATGATATTAGTACGACTGCGGTGCAGCAATGCCCAACGCCCTGCACTTTTATAGTTAAGCACTTACATGTATATGTTGTTTATGACATCATTGGTGCTGTACAGCAGGGTGGAATTAAATCGAATTGACTAAAGGCTGTCGCTGTATTAGGACTGTTCCTGTCCTCTAATAAACAAACAGCTAAGCAATAATAGAGTGATAAGGAACCTGCTTATAGTTTGCTATTATTAGCACTTGTAATTAAATACTGAAAAGAATAATTTTTTAATAGCGTCATTAAAATGTCTAGTGAATTACACTACTATCCCACTGGGGTAATAAGAATCTATAAAAATATGTACAGTGCCTTGAAAAAGTATTCATCCCCCTTGAAGTTTTTTTTTTACATTTTGTTACCTTATAACCACAAACCTAAATGTATTTTATTAAGATTTTAGTGAAGTGAAAGAAAAATAATACATGGTTTTCAAAATCTTAAGCAACCTTTCACTGCAATTACAGCTGCAACAACTCTTTTGCGGGTATGTCTCTACCAGCTTTGCACATCTAGAGACTGACATTTTTGCCCATTCTTCATTGCAAAATATTCTCAAGTTTAGCCAGATTGGACGGGGAGCGTCTGTGAACAGCAATTTTCATGTTTTGCCACAGATGCTCAATGGTATTTAGGACTTCGACCGGGTCATTCTAACACATGAATATTCTTTGATCCAAACCATTCTATTGTAGCTCAGGCTGTATGTTTAGGGTCAATGTCTTGCTGGAAGGTGAATCTCCTTCCCAGTCTTTCGCAGCCTCCAACAGGTTTTCTTCCAGGATTGCCTTGTATTTAACTCATTTATTTATGTATTTAACATTTATCTTCCCGTCAACTCTGACCAGCTTCCCTGTCCCTGCTGAAGAAAAGCATCCCCACAGCATAATGATGCCACCACCATGTTTCACAGCGAAGATGCTGTGTAAAGGGTGATTAAAGTGTTATTTTTCCACCACACATAGCACTTCACATTTAGTTCACAAACAGCACTTCACAAAAAGTTCAACTTTGGTCCTATCTGACTACAGCACCACCTTGTTTTCCGTGTCCCCTGCATGGCTTGTGGCAAACTGCAAACAGGACTTCTTGTCTTTCTTTTAACAATGGGTTTCTTCTTGCTCTTTTTCCATAAAGGCCAGATTTGTGGAGTACACGAGTTATAGTTGTCCTGTGGACAGATTCCCTTACCTGAGCTGTGGATTTCTGCAGCTCCTCCAGAGTGTCCATGCGCCCCTTGGCTGCTTCTCTGACCAGTGTTCTCCTTGCTCAGTCTGTCAGTTTAGGTGAAATATTTTTTAATAACCTAACCCTGCTTTAAACTTCTTCACAACTTTATCCCTGACCTGCCTGGTGAGTTCCTTGGTCTTTATGGTGCTGTTTGTTTACTAGTGTTCTCTAACAAACCACTGAGCCCTTCACAGAACCAGGTGTATTTATACTGAGACTAAATTACACACAGGTGGACCCCATTAGCTGATTAGGTTACTTCTGGAGGCAATTGATTGCACTGGATTTTATTTAGGGGTATTAGACTACAGGGGGACTGACTGAATACAAATACACACCACACTTATTTGCTTAAAATTGAAAAAATTCTCTTTTACTTTACTTTGTTTGTGTGGTTTATTACATAAAATCTTAATAAAATACATTTAGGTTTGTGGTTGTAAGGTGACAAAATGTAAAAAAGCACCTGTTTGAACATCCTATTCTAGCTGTCAGTTCTGTCCCTGTCCCACCAGTAAAAACAGTCCATCCATTTCTGCTTTGCATCTCACTGCAGTTGCATTTCATTCTCATTTTCTGTGAATATTTATACATTACCCTTATTATGAAGCCATTATTACTTACTATAGACCAGCGGCATCTGGATCAATTTTAAACTACAGCCTGTCTATTGAAATGAATTTTTTTTTATACATCTCCCAACGAACAATTTACAAATTATGCAGTTTCTCGATGTCACAAGTGACAGCACAAAACTTTAGGCCAGATGTAGCAATAACATGTGGGTGACAACAATTTGCTAACTTATTAGCTCCGACTAAAGACAGCATTTACTCGCTGGCTGATGTCGATCATGTGACCACTAAACAGCGCTGTGAGATTCCATGAAAGACGTTTGAGTTTTTAGCAGACGTCTCCAATAGCTTAGAGACCACACATCTTATGGTGATTTCAACATTGCTGATACTCTCAACAACACTGATACAGAAACATAAACATCATGCAACATTTCTATTAGAAAACTTTTTATTCCACACATCAATATTCAGCGACACCCCTAAAGTGGGAAAGTTCAGGAGGATTCTAAGGGCCCATACGTTTTTGTGTGTCCCCTAGAGATCAATTGTATTAGTAGTTTCAGTGCAGGATGGGTTTGGTAGGGGGTCCAACCTTATATTCTTATATAGGGCCCGAAATTGCTTGTGACACCCTGTCAATATTTACAATGGTAGTAACACCAACCGTGAATGTAGGATATGTTTATCAAATTGTATTATATAATAATACAATATTAATATATAATTAATACACACATTAAATGTAATGTAAATGTGTAATGAAATAACAGATGTTTTCTACATACTGGACATATAGTGAACGGTTCTTGCCACCATAAAAGGGAGCAATTTTTGCGGGTGGGGTTGAGCAGATCCTCTGTAAGATTTAACTAATTAAATGATGGAATAGAAAAAAAATATTGTACTAATATTCTTGAAAGGGTTTGGTTAAGAAGACACTATATTAAGTCAATATAAGAACAAATATGTTTTTACAACGTTGAACAAAGGATTATTTTTAACATTCGGAATGACTAATGACTGATAACGACTAATAAGCAGCAAATTCAGGCCGTATTATAACCTTTTTAAAAGTTGGATTCAAGTTTGGGCCAAATAAAAATAGAATATTTAGGTAATATGTTGAAAAGAGATAATGAGTAAACATTAAAAAAAGAAAAAAAGTATGTTTAAAGGGTCATGTCTCAAGTCTCAGTGGCCTGGGCAGCTTTGATACATAATTTTATACTTCATACCAAATCTTTTGTCTTTGCGTCATTTTCATTGGTTGGATTACACACAAAGAAACCAGAACAATAGGTTTTGTTTAACTTTTAAACATTTATTAGAAGGTTCTTATTTGCATTAACCGTATAATGTCTGGTTAGGACACATTATGAACAGCTTCTGGAACCGGTGGCCAGGAAGCAGTAGAAATGAACAAGTCACACAACATACAGAAATGGGGACTGTTACCTTAATTAAATATGGTTCTCGTTTTTTTTTTTTTTTGCTATAAACTAAATAATATGCATAAGAGCTGGTAAACAGTTTACATAAAGACATGGCCTACAAACCCAGTGCAATTTCCCCCAATCCACCCACCCACCCATCCATCCATCCATCCATCCATCCATCTCATCATTAACGTGGAGAGTGGATGTCACTTTCTTTCAGTAGTAATAATACTGCCGTCACATTAAGTGCCAATCACATCCAGACAAAATCATGTCTTTTAAGGACAATACAAAATGTATAAATGAAAGAGAAAATGAAAACGGGAGCAGCAACAGATATTTGGGTAGAGGGGAGATTTAAGATTTTAGTTTAAATTGAACAGAAGTGCTTTTTTCACAAGGACTAGTATGACGGTGGAATAGGCATAGGTTAACGGCAGTTGTTGCTTGGCTACTCTGGTAAGTTTTATGCTTTGGCGTTGATTATTTCAACAAACTCCGGTTTCATTGCAGCTCCACCAACCAAGAAGCCATCCACGTCTTTCTGGGCTGCCAGTTCTTTACAGGTTGCCCCAGTAACGGAACCTAAAAGTAAATTTCAATAAAGCTTTAATTATCTCTTTACACCACTTATTAATAGCATTTCTATGGAACATAATTAGCAGCCCATCACCTCCATAGATGATCCTAACAGAGTTAGCGACGGCCTCAGAGACGTTGGTATTCATCCACTGCCTGAGTTTATTGTGTATTTCTTGAGCCTACACAATAAAGTAAAAAAAAAAAAAAAATGACGACACTGGAATATAGATAGCAGATTTGTAGGTGTACCGCATCAAATGACTCAGGATGGTGGTACCTGTTGTGGTGATGCGGTTTTGCCAGTTCCAATGGCCCAGACAGGCTCATAAGCAAGCACCACTTTGCTCCAGTCCTTCACATTGTCTAAAACGCAAGAGGAGGATTTTATCATTTTTTTTAGATACATGCATCATTTACAGTTACATTAAAAAGATGCTCTTTTTAGCAATTAAGGGTTAGGGGCCTTGCTCAGTACTGGGAATCCAACCCTGATCTTCCAATTAGCAGTCTGACACCTTAAGCACTGTGCTACCACTTTCCCAGTATTTGGCACACTCTTTTATCCAGAGCAACTTACATTTTTTTTATTTATTCAATCACACTGAGCAGTTGAGGGTTAAGGGCCTTGCTTAGGGGCCCAAATGGTGGCAGCTAGGAATTAAACTGAAAAAAAAAAAATCCAACAGCCATTCTTCTACCTGCGATAGCTTTGGTCTGTGCGAAGACGACCTTCTCGGTAATGCCGGCCTCTCTCTCGTCCAGCTTCTCCCCAAAACAAGCGATTACACCAAGGCCGCTCTCCAGAGCATGGGCAACCTTCTGGCCAATCAGCTGCAAGGATCAGCACCACAACACACAATATGCATTAATACATACAGACTTAAGATTAGCCAAGTAATGATCAATTTTTTTTTTTTGTGTGGGTTACCTCATCACTCTCTCCGAACACGTGACGCCGTTCAGAGTGTCCCAGAATCACCCACTCCACTCCACAATCCTTAATCATCGCAGGGCTGGAGGGGAAAGAAAGAAAGAATGAAAGAGGGGTGAGAGGAAAAAAAGAATTTATTTACAATTTATTTACAATTTGGCCTTCAATATGAGGACACACTCATAAGTGCGTCCTCTCAAAACTGTTAAACGCACATAGTTGTTTAGAATGTCTTTATATATATTCTATATAGTCAGGTGTCTATAATCAGGTGTCCTAATACTATATAGTCAGGTGTCCTAATACTTGGGTCTATATTTTAATATATGTTACTATTTTAATCTAAATGTGTGGTCTTGTACCTGATCTCTCCTGTGAAGGCACCTTTGGCAACCTTGTAGCAGTTCTGTGCAGCCACACCAATCTTAGCATCAAGCTTGGAACGGGCAAAGTCAAGATAAATGGAAGGTGCGCCACAGACCACATCTGCAGAAACAGTTTTATAAAGTTGATTGTCAATTTTACAATCACAACATGTGAAATGTAGAAAATAAATAAATAAATAAATAAATTACTAGATAACCGACTACCATTAACTACAAGGTGACTATAGTCTTTGGAAAAAATAAGCTTCCTTAATAGTTACTAGTTTTAGGGTAATTTTAAGGAACATCTGCCAGGTGTCATGGGTTAAAACTTGACAGGTTTTTGGGTTAATGTCCTGAAGTTCATATTAATGCATAATTAATTTCCACAAACAATCTAATGCAAGGCACTGTTTTGTACATTTTTCATTATAAACTTTAGCTAAAACAGATTTGACTGTGTGGTAATAATATCATGAAGCAACACAAAAGTTCAATGACCACCTAAGGAAGTCAACCGAATTCCGATGGCATAATATTGCTTCATGCTTTGCAAACACGCCCCCCCACGGATATTGCGTTATATGCCACAGCCCTGTCTAAACCTAAAAAACCTTAATGCCTACAGCAAAGCATAGTGGTGGTAGCAGTAGAGCATTAGGCAAACAGTATGTTGTAAGCAACCTAGAATTATGGTATGTTTAATGATTTGCATATACATTTTTGACAGTGTGTATGAACAAATACTGTAGCAGCACCAGCTGTATTGTAATTAGTTTTCTGAATGGGAATAATTACAGTTTCTGTAGCAAAATGACAACCAAGCTGGTTAAATGTGTGGAATTATTAGGATTTTAATAAGGTTGGAAACTTTTTAATGGGAATTTACAAAATTGCAGCCTATAACAGAAGAATTATATGTGGGGGGGGGGGATTTATGCCATTTCAGTTGATTTTCTACCCTGCCAAACCTCTGCATGCACTGTGCATTGGACACCAACCAAATTATACCACATGTATATATAATATGTATATCCTCGGATTATAAAAAAGTCAAATATCATTTTTAAAATGTGTTCATGCTAAGTTTTTGTTTGTATATACACAAAATTCCCCTAGATAAAAGTTCCTATGGAAATTTTCCACCCTATTGCAACCCTAGTGATCATTCCGTTTATATAAAGTTAAAATCTGATGGTTTTGTCACTCTAGTGCAATCATAGGTTGTGATGGTTTTCCAATAAACTTTATAGAGCATTTCGAAAGGTATATATAATAATAATATATAATAATATAGAACTAAACCAGCAAAAAATACAATTTAATGAAGGAGTTCTCCTTACACCCAAGCATAACTTCAAGTCCCAACTATAATCAGTGTCACGAGAGAGAGAGAGAGAGAGAGAGAGAGAGAGAGAGAGAGAGAGAGAGAGAGAGAGACCTGGTATTCGTAAGACTATATCTGGTAAAGCCACATCTAAATTAGACCCAAGCATTGACCCTGTATTAAAGGTCACCCATCCTAAACCTCACTGTCAAAAGGTTAGAGGTCATCAGTGAAAAGGTTGCCTAGCATTTTACAAAGATCATCACTGAAACAGAAACCTGAAACGTGATAAAGGTCAGACAGAAAAAACAAAATCAAGCAAAATGTACAGTCCTTTTGCTATATAACTTCATAGCTGAAACAATCTTGTTAAGGCAAATAAACTGGCTGGTAGAGAAACATGAAGACATGTTAAACCTTGGCCGGGTAAAGTTCACAACTCTGTGTGTGTGTGTGTGTGTGTGTGTGTGTGTGTGTGTGTGCCAGACATTAACATCTCTGGAAATTGGAACATCCTCATCCAAAGTGACTTATGTTTATCTAATTATTTTTATCTAACTGGGCAGTTGAGGGGCCTTGCTCAGTGACCCAGTAATGGTGGTCCTGGGAATTGAACATGCTGTCCAAAACCTTAACCAATGAGCTACCACTTTTTATGACTTTACACGGATAAGACAAAGCAACACATTTTCTAAAAACATTTTCTGCTGACCTACAGCAGAAATAAATTATCGTAAAACCTCGAAACCCCCTAATATCAGCAAACTTTTCTTTAGATGAACTTTTTAACCGGCACCGATGAGCCTTTACATCACACAGTTCTATAGTCCTGGTGATGCTGGTAAAATTTTAGCTCTAGTTGGTTTCCTGATTTTGACACCGGCTACGTGCTGGAGAACACACACACACACACACACACACACTCGTCTTTATACACACCCACCACCAACTGTCATTTCCAGGCCTGTTCGCAGCATCACTAAGCACCCGCACGGCTGCGCACTTAGTTTTAACGAAAAACTAAAAAACTAAAAACACGTTAATTCAAGATGTCCAGACTGAAATGCACTAAATGTCCTTCTGAAAAACACACGTTATTCTCGAACACACAAGCTAAAGGACACACACGACCTTGGAGCCGAACGCTAACTCGAGCTAGCCTGTTAGCTACAGCGGTTAGCATGCGCCTTACAGATAGTGAGCATTAAAATCATCAGTTGGAAAAAAAAACCCCATAACACATAAAAACCGCGAATTTCACACTTCAACAACCGCAACCTTATTTCAATATAACGGTGTATTTAAATGTGCTGAACGCTACGACAATCCAGGAAGTGTGTGTGTGATGAGTTAGTAGATATACTGGATTGTAATATTTCAGTTATTATAACATTTTAATTTCTGCAATCTTCCATTAAGAGTTAAAGGGCCTCACTTAGGGGCCCAGTGGTGACAGATCGGTGATGCTGGGAATTGAACCCATAATCTACCGATCAACACCTTTACCACTGATCTAACACTTCTCCATATAGACTCCTAAAACACTGGTGTACTTTAACGATTAATTATCTGTCCGTCTGTGTCTCTCTACAGGGACAGGACAGGACAGGACAGGGACTCCTCACCGGTGTCGGCGTTAAGCTTAGCGCTGTTCAGAGTGTTGATGAGCTCGCCGAGACTTTTCTTATCTCCGTTCATCTTCCAGTTTCCACCGATGAAAAATTTCCTGCCAGTCATGATTGCAAAAAGGTGAAGCACCGACACACGCTAAAACAGCCCGGAGTTCAGGAGGAGAGATAGACAGCAGGGGCAATAGTGTGCGCTGGGTTTATATACAGCAACACACAGCTCCGCCTACAGACACCTCGCACACCATCAGCAGAGCTGAGCCCGGGGGCGGGGGGAAAGGCAGGGATCGAGAGAGAGCAGTAGAGAGAGAGAGACACAGCAGGCTTTCCATTAATTAATTAATATTCAATTCAGGGTACATGTACAGAGCCAATGAAATGCAGTGTTTTTTGCATATCCCATCTTAATAAGTTGGGAAGTTGGGGTCAGGGTCAGCTATGATGCAGCGCCCCTGGAGCAGGAGGGGTTAAGGGGTCTTGCTCAAGGACCCAACAGTGGTTGGCTTGCCGGTGGTGGGGCTTAAACCCAGGTGTTTCTGGTCTTTAGATCAGCAACTCAGCACCTCAACCATTTGAGCTACCACTGCCCCAACACTAACAACAATAACAACAATAATAGTAACAAGATTACTAGATTTAAAATTAAAGTTAAAATTATGAGGAAAAAAAGTCGTAGCAATTTAAGATTAAAGGATTAAAGTCGTAATATTTCCAGAAAAAAATCGAAATTACGAGAATAAAGTCGTAGCTCTTGTGTGTGTTTGTGTTACATTTCAGACACAGCACAGCTTCCATGCACACTCTCTATTGGAAGTTTACAGGTAGTTTTGCCTAAAGAATACTAAAAAAAAAAAAGTCGAAATTACGAGAATAAAGTCGTAGCTGTATGTAAATCGGCGAATGCTGATTGGTTGCCGTGCAGGTTGCTGTGCGTCTGTTCTCAGCGGAGGAGAGAGATGTGGTCAGCACTTAAATTAGTCTCTTGCAGGGAGACACATTTTAATGGTCAACTGTAATTAAACGATAATTACTTATTGTCACACAGATTGGACAAAGATGGGTTAATTCTGATCGCAACATAGTCTGAAAAACAGACTGGCATGCAAGCAAACAAGCTAATTTGACTTGTTTAAGAAATCTGTAAATAAAGTTGTAAAATGGATTTTGTTTTGCTTCTCTGGAGAAGATAAAAGCATGTCTTAAACAGAGTCCACTTTTAGGGTAGTTTCTCATAGCCAAAACCTGACCAGACTGATTGTAGAAACTCTGGTCTCCATAGCAGGGTTTATTGGCGAAGATTGACACGTAAAGCAACCAATCACATTTTTTTTAGCGTTACGTTTGAGGATTAAAAATAAATAAATAAATAAGTAATTTACAACACAAGAACATGTTACTTTATATCACTTGGTGGGGAAAACATGTTTTACAGTAAAATAAAATCATATTTAAAGATTCTAAATATTCATCCTGTACAGTTCTACTATAACGCTGTACTCATGCTGTAGGTTAATAATGAACACGGCCGTCGCTATTTGGCTGAAAAAATGGTAACAATTATAGGAGTACCAACTTCCCAAAGGACCCCGCAAAACCCAGCAGTTATACTATAAGAGCCCCTTTTTGTAAATAATTATACTTATTACATTAGTTGTACGCCGAAAAAATATAATTAAAATCACAGAAATGTACAATTTGATGAAAGAAGTTTCAGAAATATCTGCTCTCTACCCCTCCCTGAAAATAGTTTAGTCCGACACGGAGTCAGTGATAAACGTCTGAGGGACCAATAAAATAGTAAGTCCCGCCCTGGCTCGCATTTAGGACCAATCAGTGTTAATTCAATTCAGTTTTATTTGTATAGCGCTTTTTACAATGGTGATTGTCACAAAGCAGCTTTACAATTGAAGAAATTATAAAACAGAATTAAACATAAATCAGTTTGTCCCTGATGAGCAAGCCGGGGCGACGGTGGCAAGGAAAAACTCCCTGAGATGAGATAGGAAGAAACCTTGAGAGGAACCAGACTCAACAGGGAACCCATCCTCATTTGGGTGAAAACAGGTAGCAGGGATCATGAGGTTACATCGTGTGACTGTGTCTGATTCCCGAACATACATAGGGAGGCTATTCCATAACTTTGGGGCTCTGTAAGAAAAGGCTCTGCCCCCTGCTGTAGTTTTTATAATGCGCTGTACTGACAGGCAGCCTGCATCCTTTGATCAAAGTAGGCGTGGCGGAACGTAAGACACTAGAAGTTCGCTTAAGTACTGCGGTGCGAGACCATTTAGAGCTTTGCACGTTAAAAGTAGTATTTTAAAATCGATGCGGTGTCTCACTGGGAGCCAATGCAGTGCGGATAGGACCGGTGTGATGTGCTCGTATCTTTTAGTTTTAGTGAGGACTCTCGCTGCTGCGTTCTGGACTAACTGAAGTTTATTAATGCACCTAGTTGAACATCCAGACAGTAAAGCGTTACAGTAATCCAGCCTGGATGTAATAAACACATGAACTAATTTTTCTGCATTATTAAGTGACAAGATATTTTCTTATTTTAGCGATATTTCTGAGATGATACAACGCTATCCTGGCTAATATTGTCGACATGAGCTTCAAATGAGAGATTGGAGTCTAAAATCACACCCAGATCTTTTACTGTTGCACTCGGTGAAACAGAAAGACTGTCTAGGGTTAAGGTGTGATCAGGAAGCTTACTTTTAGCTACCTGTGGTCCTAGAACCAGAACCTCCGTCTTGTCAGCGTTAAGCAAGAGGAAATTGCATAGCATCCAATCTCTTACTTCCTTCACACATTGCTCAATTTTATTAAACTGGCCTTTCGCATCAGGCCTTGATGAGACGTATAACTGTGTGTCATCAGCGTAACAGTGGAAACTGATATCATGCTTACGGATTATGTTTCCCAGAGGCAGCATGTAAAGAGAGAAAAGAAGTTGGCCTAAAACCGAGCCCTGTGGAACACCATACTTTACAAGGGAGCACGCAGAATAATCACCATTTAAATCTACAAACTGGTAACGATCAGTTAAATAGGACCTGAGCCACACAAGAGCCGTTCCTTTAATTCCTACTGATTTTTCTAATCTATGAAGAAGAATATCGTGCTCTATAGTGTCGAAGGCCGCACTAAGGTCAAGTAATATAAGCTACGAGACACAACCTTGGTCGGATGCCAGTAAGAGGTCATTAGCTACTTTGACCAGTGCCGTCTCTGTGCTGTGGTGAGGCCTGAATCCTGATTGATAAAGTTCATGTATGTTATTTCTTTGTAAATATGAACATAACTGTTGCGCAACTACCTTCTCTAGAATTTTAGAGATAAACGGAAGGTTAGATATCGGTCTGTAGTTTGACAGCTCATTTTGGTCAAGGTCAGGTTTCTTAATTAAAGGTTTAATAACTGCTAATTTAAAAGATTTGGGAACATACCCACTGCTGAGAGAAGAGTTAACTATTTTCAACAGGGGTTCTGATACTGCCGGTACAATTTGTTTAAGAAAGTGTGTTGGTATAGGATCTAACACACAAGTTGATAGTTTTGTGGAAGAGATGAGTGCAATTAGGTTTTTCTCTTCCAGAGGAGTGTGAAATTTTCTAAGTTCTGATCTGATGCGGTTAATTGTTCATCAGAATCATTCGAAAGGTCTGGTTTTAAGGCGTTAATTTTCTGCCTAATGTTTGCAATTTTAGTATCAAAAAATTCATGAAATCCTCACTGCTGCACGCAGTTATGGCGCAGGTTTCTGAGGACGTCTTATTCCTAGTTAATTTTGCGACGGTATCGAATAGAAATCTAGGATTATTTTTATTATCTTCAATAAGGTTAGAAAGATACGTTGATCTAGTTACACTAAGAGCTTTTTTATAAGCTAGAATTCCCTCTTTCCATGCTGCCTGGAAAACCAGCAATCTAGTTCGGCGCCATTAAGTTCTAGTTTACGGGCGCTCTGTTTTAAAGAGTGTGTGTGTGTTCATTATAGCATGGAGCGAGTTTCTTATCTTTAATAATTTTTTCTTTTAACTGGAGCCACGTTATCTAATGTAGAGCGGAATGCGGCATCTATATATTCAGTCGCCTGCTCGAGTTCTGTTGGATCAGACGGCGATCCAATGACAGAAGACAAGTCTGGAAGACAATTAATAAAGCTCTGAGCAGAAGTTGAAGTAAATGTACGTTTAAAGCGCTAGCGCGGTGCTACGTGTGCACTATTAGCATGACGCATTTTAAACGATATAAGATGGTGATCAGAGATAATTTCGCACTGAGGAGTTGTTACTATATTACTTATACTTATTCCGAGAGATAGTATTAAATCTAACGTATGACCTGCTTTATGAATGGGTCCTATTACACACTGATTTACTCCCACTGAGTCGAGTAAAGACATAAATGCTGTTCTCAGCGGGTCGTCTGAGTTTTCAAAATGAATATTAAAGTCTCCAGCAATTAACGCTTTATCGGCGGAGACAACCAGGTTAGACAGAAAATCTGCAAATTCACTAAGAAATTCAGAGTACGGACCTGGGGGTCTGTAAATAAGAACTAGAGAAATTGACTGACTCATTGGCTTATTATTTGTCTCTGCAGATGTAAGGTTACTGTAGAGAGCTTCAAATGAATTAAAATTTAAAATTAAAATAGTTAGATTATTATTATAAATAACTGCGACGCCTCCACCGCTACCATTAGGGCGAGGCTGATGTATGTAGCTGAAAGCCGGAGGACTAGCTTCATTTAATGCTACATACTCATCCGGTTTAGTCCAGGTTTCTGTTAAACATAAAATGTCAAAATCCAGATCTGAGATCATTTCATTAACCATAAGCACTTTGGAAGTAAGAGATCTAATATTTAACAATCCTAGCTTCAGATCAGAGGTGCAGGCTGTGTGTTCAGTATTCTCTGAGTTACGAATATCTATATTAATTAAATTACTAAAGCAAACTTTTGGGGTTTTTCTATATTTATATTCTATAGCTCGGGGAACAGACACAGTCTCAATATTATGGACCCTGAGTGACGACTCTGTGCAGCTAGCAGACGGTCGGATTAGCCTGTTGGTCTGCTGCTTGGCCTGGGCTCTGGGTAGTCAACGATTAACTAGTCCTATTCTAAGACTATGAGCTATGTTACAAGACAGGAGAGCGGCTCCTTCCCGGGTGGGATGGACACCGTCCCGTCCTAACAGGCCAGCTTTGCCCTCAAAAGTTTTCCAATTGTTAGAGCTGCCTGTGGGAAAAGTTCTGTCCACCGCTGCCGGGTGGGAACTGTTATTTTTTAATTTTTTTATTTTATAAACTCTATGATTAAAATAATGAAAATAAAACCAGATACGATGCATGTCATAAGCAATCTATAGTACAAAGTGACATATTTAATCACATTAGAAACATCATGCATACGACACTGATTTTAAATAAATACTTATTTGCTCTAAAATATATATATTCGATACCAAATTATCGTTATATTAAAAATAAGACAATGAGTATTTTTGTAGATAATTGTAATATTTTTAAAGTAATTATTTTTAAAAATGTATTGTCCTTTTACATTTAATTGCATTCTTGTCCATTTCGGAATGTTTACTTTTGATTCATGAATTATATCAGTCTGATGGAAAATTATTATATTGCTGTTTTTTTTTTTAAAAAATTGGTTTTATTTATTTATTTATTTAATAATAAACCATCCTTTTGGATGACACGTGGGCCTCCGACATACAGTATATATCATATATTATTTTACAGTATATGATATAGGTGGAGGGTGGATATTTTTAGGGGCCTCTGAATTCTCTAGTTACGGCTCTGCTAATGAACAATTCCAAGCACCACCTGGGTGAATTTCTTTGATTTGCACAGTAGGGGGCAGCATATTGATACTGTATTTACTAAGGACCAGCATAATTAAGTATTTAAAATTATATAAATTGAGCTGAAAATTGTGAAAGCAAAGATCAGACGTTTAGCAATACACACACACACACACACACACACACACACACTCTATCTATCTATGGTTTATCTATCTATAGATAGATAGATAGATAGATAGATAGATAGATAGATAGATAGATAGATAGATAGATAGATAGATAGATAGATAGATCGCCTATTAGTATATCCCTTTTTTCATATTTTTCATTTTTATAGTAATTTTGTGCACTTTTATACACCACCATCACCCATTTATTTGTTTTTTTTATTTGAGGCATTTAGTCACCCATATACTAAGGAATGTGTGTGTTTCCGACTTGTTAATAGTGTGATCACGCACTGTCAATGGCGATTACAGTTTGTGCACATCCTCGAGTTCTGCTGGCCATGAAAACTTGTTTTTAGGGGAGTTCTTCTAGGGTTAGGCAATTTTAAGTCCCCAAGTTCCCTTAATAGACTCATCTAGGGTACACCGGAACTGCAGCGAGACTTGCGTTCATGCTTTGACTCATGCTCTGTTGGCAGCACAAAGCACATCCACCTAAATAATAATAATAATAATAATAATAATAATAATAATGCATTTAACCCATCCTGCGCCTTCCCAGTTGTAAGGTTTTTATGTTCTTGTTTTGTTTTTCTTGTTTCATGTTTTTGCACTCTATGTAAATTGTGGTATACCGACTATTCAGATGTAAGGGTCATAAATACACTTTACGTGATAACAAAATTGACAATGACTGATACTCTTCTTTTTGTAAAGCTAGAATTAGTGGAAAAAATGGTTCCTTATTATCCTCCAATAGTTTTTGTATGTTTTATTCTAGTATGTTAAAGAAAAGAATGTGCTTATGAGCTTGTGCTACCTGGCCTTTATGTACTGTGTATAACGAATAGATATCAGTCTTACTAGTGTAGCGACAGAGTTGCGACAACTCTATTCACTCATGTACATGTACTCATGTACAGGCCTGTCTGAGGTTTGCCAATGGACATCTAAATGATTCAGAGGAGAACTGGGTAAAAGTGTTGTGGTCAGATAAGCTTTTTGACATTAACTCAACCAGCTGTATTTGGAGTAGGGGATATGCTACACTGATCTCACCACTGTCGAACATGAAGGTGGAAACACTATGCAACTTCACTGCATCAAAAAAAGACTTCAAGAAGTCAAATCTTGGGTGAGACCCTCCTTCTCTCAGCCATGGCATTGAAAATGAGTTGTGGATAGGTATTGCAACATGACAATGACCCAAAACACACAGCCAATGCAACAAAGGAGTGACTCAAAAAGAAGCACACTAACGTCCTGGAGTGGTCTAACAAGTTTTTTTATGCATTTTTATTATAATTAACACAACATTATAATTACTCACAAATGTTTTGATGTTGTAATTTTTTCTCCTTTTGATGTCAGTGGGGAAGGCAAACATTTATACTCAGCACAGCAAACCATGGCAGAATACATAATAATACATAAGAACAACATAGAGGAAAGGACACAGACTGGATAATTAGAAAGTAAGAATAAACATTTAGAAATTAATATATTGTAAAGTGCATAGTTTAATTCGAAAATATGTAAATGTACAAACTACTTATGGCACTCGATTAAAAAAGAATGAACTAATCGCATGCTTCTGTTTGTAACTACAGCCATCCAGCATTATGGTATATCTGAGAGACATTTCGTAGATATTTCATAGGCTTTAAATTAACTTAAAACAATCTGCACATAAACAATAATAAATGTCACTCTAATGTCAAGCTAAAAATAGTAATCTATTATCTTGACCTTCAGTTGCCATTCAAGCCCCACCGCCACCAAGTCCGCCACTGTTGGGTGCTTGAGCAAGAACTTTCTGCTCCAGAGGTGCTGTAACATAGCGGACCCTGTGCTCTGACCCCAACCTGTCAAGGTAGGATATGTGAAGAAAAACATTTCACTATATGTTGTACTGTGCCTAATCATGTATGTGACAAATAACATTTGAATTTGATTTCCCTTGAGTAACATATGAATGAGTGTAAAAGGCAGGTAACAGTATCTTACAAAATATGTCCTAAAATAAGTCCTTAGCTATACACCTGCTTTACACTATGCGTCAATGTATTATGTAGATTTTGTAAATACATGCAGTGAGTATTAATAACCAAATATCCCTGTATATGTCTGTATGAGGGTTGTTCCCCCCCCCCCAAAAAAATATGATTTTATGTATGCTGTTTTATGTGTCAAAAATAGTTCTTAGAAATTTTTATTGCCCCCCCAAATTGATAGAAAAAATTCACACCCACCAGGAAGAGTAAGCCCCGCCCTTTCCCCCGTCTTCATCTTTTCCATTTATTATTATTATTATTATTTTTTATTATTAAACTGAAACTTATGTACAACTTAACAATATCAGGACACTTTTACATTACGATATACAAAAGGAAAATAAAAAAAACCTAATTTCAATTATTATAAATAAATAAACAAGAGGATAGGGTTTTCCTGTAAACCATATTCTTCTATATAGGACAACATTTCTTACTTTGAGAGCTTTTTTAAGGCAAATAAACTCATAATAAAATAAACTAAATGTTGGTTTCACCTTCATATACTTCACTTTGTGTATATAAAATTTCCCCCCAAAAAATTGTTAACCGGGAAGTCCTGTCTTAATCTCAAATGGCAGCGATGTTACACAGTGACGTCATTGTACTCTGGACGATGCCGGAGCCTTGTATGCGCTTACCCATAAGCCACTGCAAATTATTTTTGAAATCGTTTACATTTTAATGTTATAATACTTTTGCTGTTAACACTTTAGCTGTGTGGATTATTAAGTTTAATAATATAAATGTTTAACGTTACACCAGTATAACTTAATAGCGTGACGATTAGTTTACCATGACTGATTGTTTTATACCATTCAGTAGGACCCGCCATGGGAAATTACTGCAAGTTGGAAAATTTGCTCTTTTAGTATTTGTCCAGTAGGTTTCTTCGGAAGAAGAAGCCCCCTTTTTAATGGTGCCAATGTTAGATTCGTGTACTTATTAATACCACGTTACCGTAAAACGTACAGTTATACACTGCGTCGGTTATTGCTGGTTAGGAGAAGTTGGACTCGTTTAACTTTTTTTTAAGTCTGGTTCAGCAAATAAACGAATCTTTTTCCGAGTCGTTTCGTTCATTTTGGCAAAAAAACAACAACTAAGTATTACTTCTATAACACAACTTACCGAAAACCTGATTACACTACAAATAATACTTAATTAGAATGCCATAAGAACAGAAAGCAGTAATTTATTGGTTATCCGGGCCTTCAGTTTATCATTAGCTCACTTCACCTCTTATCAGACAAATCTTCGGGTTGGAATCGTTCGATCATCACGTGACGCAGCCCCATAAACTTGACCAATGCAGTTTTGAGCCGGCAAGAGAATCGCGTGCGCGACTGAACGAATCACTCTCCGAGACGACTCGTTTCCCTGAGTCACATTAAAGATTCATTTAAAATGAACAAATCGTTTAAGAACCACCCATCACCAGTTATTACTATCACTATCAGTATCACAGTCTTCCTGCTTGCTTGCAGTAACAGGCTCTGGTTTTCATTATGAACCTGGTAATGTGTTTATAGTTAGAGTTCTAACCTATTATCTGTCTAATTTCACCAATTGGACTAATTTGCATGCACTGGGTTCTGTGTTGTCCCAGAACGCCACAATGAGGGCTTCTTCTTCCTCTTTATTCCATCTATTCCAGAAATTGCAATTTGTTAACATTTAATTATAAAAGACAGAGTAATAAATATCCAAAAACTTTTAATATTGAGTGTGTGTGTGTGTGTGTGTTTATAAAAAGGAAAAATAATTTGCATGTACTTCATATACAATCCTGCTATCAGGTTTCCTGATATTACAATACAATTACAATCAGTATTCCTAAACAATACAATTAGAATTAGTTTCATATTTTATTATCACATTTAGGAGGTCATTCATGCCAAGAGCAATCAAACTCTACAATTCATCTCTTTAAATGCTGCAACATTTTCATTTTTCATGTGCAATTCCTTTAAGTGCAAATAAAGTGGAAATAAAGGAAAGTATGTTTTGTTTTTATATATTTTACTGAATAAATAAGTTAAAAATTTCTCATAAAAAAAAAAAAAATAATTTTAAAAAATCAGTTGGGAAAAAATACCCAAAAGAATATTTTCAGTAATGAGCCAAACAGTTAAATGTTAAGACTGTATTTTTATATTAACAAATGAAATGTTTAATGAGGGATCGGTGTAATCATAAAAATAAAAAAAATGGCTGTAAAAGTGTAACGTATGTTAATCTAATGTGACTTAAACTTTGCTGGTTGAGGTTTATCAGCTTTGTGCTGCAATCGAGTTATGAAATGTGACTGGGCGGAAGTGCTGATAGCTGCTGATGGTGAGGAGAGAGGAGGAGACAGGGGAGGGATGAACAAAAATACTATAACAGCTCGGTTAGGAGACTATTGTGGCTCGATCGGTGTGTGTGTGTGTGTGTGTGTGTAAAGGGAGAGAGAGAGAGGTGACCCCCCTAAGCTGAGCTGAGCTGAGCTGAGCTGCCCTGCCGCACACCATCACGGAAACTCCCGGTAACGCCACTTCCGCCCACGAAACATGGCGGCTTCCTTGACTGAGAACCTGGCGGATTATTTAGGCTCGCCCGAACCGGCAGTTCGATTAATGCTTTCTATTTTAATAGGTAAGCAGAATGTATCGCTTTTCTCTTACCAAACCGTGCACCATGTCCTGTTTTATGAAAATGAGCCGACCGCAGCTGTATAAGTTAACAAGCCGAGTTAAATCCGGAGTGAGAGCAGAAAGCTGGTTATAGTGTAAGCGCTTATGAGTTTCCAGGACAGCAGGTAAGAGTGAAAGGCGCTGCTGTAACACGTGGAGGTCAGGAGACACTCACTCTCTCACTCTCTCTCTCTCTCTCTCTCACTCACAGTGTCTGCAGTTACACATCTGACACTGACATGTTTCCAAACTCTTGTTGTTGAGAAATGTTTTTTGAAGCTTTGGTGGACAGAGACATTTAAGTGACAGAGGATCCTATAGAAGATGAATGAAAGGTGTAGACTTTGACCTGACACATGGCCAGACACACTCATGATTGAGATCAAAATAGAACAGCATGTGTTGTAACCAAAGGATTGTAGGCTTGTGGACACACTGACGGATCGATGTTGATTACTGATGATTTGATATTGTCACTCTGTTCTATAACCCCGCTCGATTTGGTTTGGGTGTTTCTTTAGTCAGCGGAAGTTAAAAGTTAAAGCCTGGATTATTGTTTGAAAGGAAATTAGACACACACGTTCCTAAATTGTTCTGTAAATGTCAAAAGTATAAACAAAGTATAAAAAGTATAAAACGAACTTGGTTTGATTATAAAAGCCTGACCACTGACCGGTGCTCTTTACACAAGGTCACCTGTTTACTCCTAAATCTTGGCCAAACACCGAACACAGCCTGCGCTTAAAAGAAACACGGTTCTAAGATTTTCTCTCCGCTGGACTGTGGAGTTGTTCCGTTTTTGTTTTTATTGGAATATGTGTGCAAGATGCAGAGTGAGAATAAAGTGTGTTGCAGTTGTGATGAAACAAACCTTTAGCTTTACATCACAATGTTTAGTTTGATATTATATGGCATTGGCAACTTCTCTCGTTTATTAGATTTGTAATTATAATAACAAAGAAGAAATGTCTTTTTCGGAGTTTCATTTACATTTACGCCATTTGGCAGGCGTGACTTATTATCCGGAGTGACTTACATTTATCTTTGTTATACAACTGAGCAGTTAGGAGTTGCTCAGGGGCAACATGTTGGTATTAAGAATTCAAACCCTGATCTTCCAATTAGCAGTCTAACACCTTAAACACTGCGCTACCACTTTCCCTGTGCTACCACTTTAAATATTTGTCACAGACACCTTTAATTTTTATCTTACGTGGCTCTTGTTTACATAATTGTTTTTTTTTTGTCTAAAATTTGTGTCTTTTGAGTAATTTTACAGTTATTTCTGTAAATCCTTCAGCATCTCTACCTACTCATAAGAGTGTGTAAGTAAAATAAATCACAATCGAATGATGGTAAAGCATCAGATTATATCCTGTCCTATAGAAACACACAAATGAAGCACTTTTCATTATGGAAATGTTTCTCAAAATTGGGAAATTGAATGCGATCAGTGCATTTATAACAAACTGCACAAAATCAACCTTTTAATGAATTATGGACCATTCTGTCCATCCATACATTCATTGTCATGGGGATCTGCTGGAGTTGCAGGAGTACAAACTTTACAGGACGCCAGCACATTGCAGGACCACATACAGACAAACAATCACACACACACTCAATCATATGGGAAGTTAGAATCACCAATCAACCTAACATACATGTATTTTGGACTGTGGGAGGAAACCGGAGTACCCGGAGTAAACCCACGCAAGCACAGGGAGAACATGCAATCTTCACACAGAAAAACCCTGGCCAGGGATACAAACCTGGGACCTTCTTGCTGTGGGGCAATAGTGCTAACCGTTAAGCCACCGTGCTAGACCGTTCCTCAGCTTTCCCATTAAATCCAGACACGACCAGACTGTATTTACAAAATGCCAGATTGATACTCAGGACTTGCACAAGAACAACATAACCATCTTACTTTAACTACCTTGATTATCTTATGAAAATAGCTATTGATGCTTCCAGGGCATTGAAAGAACACAACAAACTCTCTAAAAACATGAGCATCTAAAAGATAGACATGTAAAGGCACTTGTCAACCAAGTGACACATCCAGTTTGCACTTAGCAAGAGGCGTTTAAAGTTTAGCTGAAAATTTGAATTATTATAAAGAAACGATTCGTTTCTCATTCCTCCAATAACATCACTAAAAAGTGTCTTATCCTGTCCAACCAGAAGTTTTGCTAGAAGGTAAAGAACACTATGCAAAAGGTTTTGCCTGAGGATGTGCTGATTGCGTGAACTGTTTCGTAATCTCATATTTGTCTATCAAACTCAGTGGGTGGGGTTACCAGATATAACCATTGGTTTATGGTAAGTTGCGTGATCTGAGCCGTCGTTTTTAAGCCTTGTGAGGTTAGGCGTTTTAGTACAAAGTCCGAGGAAGTAAAACACTGATTCTAGACATAAAAAGTTGCATTAGATCGATACAGACACTTTTCCGATGCTAGACAGGGGGAACTGGTTCTCACATGGCTCTTGTCTAGATAACATCACTTCACATATGTATTGTCACATATGTATAGTGTTTGGTTTAAGTCACTGTCTTGACCTGTTCCAAGTCTTATTAGTCCAAAGAGCTTCACAGCAATAATATTTGATTTATTTTTAAGGGTAGGTTTGCTTTGGAATGAAATAAAAGCAACTTACCAAATGTTTTTATGAATAGATTGTACATTATAAATTATCGCTTGCTCGATCTTGTCAGAATTGGACTGTTTTTGTTATTGAAATTGTTTTTGTCTAAAATTTATGGCTTTTGCGTAATTTTACAAAAAGGCAGTTATTTCTGTAAATCTGTCACCATCTCTAACTACTCATAAGAGTGTGTAAGTAAAATAAATCGCAAGCGAATGATGGTAAAGCAGCAGATTATATCCTATCCTATAGAGACACACAATAAAGCACTTTTCGTTGATGAAAATTAGGAAAGCGAATGCGATCAGTGCATTTATAGCAAACTACACAAAATCAACCTTTCTATAAATTATGGACCGTTCTGTCCATCCGTACATTCAGAATTGGACTGGTTTCGTTATTGGATTTTAGTCATTTGCGTTTGTCTTTTGTGGAAAGTACATGAACCAGTTAGCGGCTCGTTTCTTTCGCTTTTGTTTGATCCATGCATTTACACATGAAGCTCAGTAATTCTTAATTTTACAATGCCTCCTAGTTCTTATGATATTAAATTGATGTCTGGAAACATTAACAGGCTTTGTTTTTTTCGGTATTGGTGCACTTACGGCTTTCTGCGAAGGACAGACCGATTCCCAACCTGTAGCGAGATGGAATGTGGATAAATTACTTTTTTTTTTGTGTTACACTCCTATAAACCACCTTTCAGTCAACATGCTGTTGCCTAGTTTGCTGGACAAGTTTATTCAGTGTAGCTGACTGTAGCTTTTATTGCGCTAATGATGTTAATAGTAATCTGTGTGGCCGCTATTTATTTTAATTTGTTAAATATAATTGTGTTAACATCATTTTTTTTTTTTTTTTGTCTGAAAATGTACTAGCTAGAACAGAGCCAGCCTCAGATAGCTCCCAGCATGGATATTCTTAAAACTAGACTTACTGGAATAACTGGATTACTTTTCGCATTGTATTGCTAATAATAGTAATAATAATAATTAGTATTATTGTTATAGGAAAGTGATTACAATTAATTTATTACTGATTAATTGACTGTTTAATGTTTATGGTTACCTTATGTTGAAATTATTATTTTTTTTTCTTTCGCTCACTCTCCCTCTGTCTGTCGTTACAGGTTATCCTTTTGCGCTGGTGTACCGGCGGTTTCTGTTCTATCAGTCTCCAGCTGTCATTCATCTATTCCACACTGTCTCAGGCCTGTCCTTGGCTGTGTTCAACTTCGGTAAGAATAAATGATGGAATGGCTGTGAATTTGAAATGCTGACGCTGCTTTGCTTTAACTGTCTGCTTAAGTAACAGTTGTAGGATTTCCATTCACTAGAGATCCAAACACTGTTTCAGCATAACATTGTCCCCAAAAACAAGCTCTATTAAGACATGGTGTTAAATGGCTAAAGGGGATCTGACCTTAACCCCAACTAAACAGCTGGGAAGCAGGGTTATTATAACAGCAAAGACGTGACTAGTTTCCAGCAAGCACCTACGTGTGATTGATTGTCTGTAGGGTTCATTTGATTTTATTGCCCAATCCTGTAAGTTTGTTGTCCTTTATTACGCAAAATGACCTTTTATTTTTGTCGTACTTCTTTACACTGTTCTTATTAGACCCCGAATGCGAGCTATGACTTAACACACACACAAATTTCAGCTGTAACATAAGTCTGCCTGCTCTACGAGGCAGCATCAATGGCTGCAGTGTGGAAGGTTGTTCCAACAAATTTAGAACACTGCAGATTAGGTTATTGTTCTCTAACCCCGTGTAACATGTTTTTCCCTTCTGTGCAAAACATCGCCATCTTACAAAATGACCCCCCGGGAACAAAAACATAGTACAAGTGCTCAGTATGTGATTTTAAACAAGGCTTAAGACCCACTACAGCTTCAGTGAAAAGATGTTATAACTGACTAACCTGTGCTTATTTCTGTGCTTAACGCTGCCCTGGGTTTAACAGCAGGTGTGTCTATTCTCTGTCTGAATGTCTCTTTTGTCCATGTCTCCCATCCATCGCTCCATATAGCGCGTGGCCACATTTCCATTCGTTGTGCAGTTTTAAAACAAATTTTTAAAAAGAGGATAAAAGAAAATTGCAGATGCGTGTGTTTGTGTGTGTTTTCATGACGGCGGTCACGTGGAAATGATAAACGTGAGGTGAAAATGATTAAGGAAAAAAGACAATAGTCTTGATGAGGAAAAAAGCTCTCTAGTGGTGTAAGATATAAATATAAATGTTCACATTAAATGTTATTTTATTTGTAAAGTAATAATTTATTCATCATCAGTAACTCATTTACCAAGTCAGTGTCTAAGTTGATGTTGATTGTAAAAGACCTTCGTTCCTTGTGTGTATATGCAGCACGTCAAGTCTTCTGTGATAGTGTGTGTGTGTGTGTGTGTGTGTGTGTTAGGGCTGCACAATATTAGGAAACAACTGACATTGCGATATTTAATTTTCCTGCGATTATATAGTGCGATATGACTTATTATTTTATTTCTGGAGATTCAGATACAGAAATTGAATAATCCAAAAAATAAAATCAGACTTCAGTGTATAAATGAAGTACATCGAATCATCGATTTCTTGTTTGAAATGTTCACACAGTAACAGAACTTAAAACAATGTACAAATAATAAACTTTTATTGATTATTAAACTTTGCGATTAATCCACGAATCACGTGTGTTTTGAACTGTGATGCAGTCGACTATAATCCTCGCTTGATATTACGCATCCTGCGATGTGACTATTGGTCATACACACATTGCGTTATCGATTCTGAAACGGTATTTTGTGCAGCTCCTAGTGTGTGTGCAGACAGATAAATAAATAAATAAATAAATACACCACATACACACACACACATATATATATATTATATATATATATATATATATATATATATATATATATAGATATATATATATATATATATATATATATATATATATATATATATAATATATATATATATATATTACAGAAGCTGACTTCCATTCCCAAAACTAAAGTTTATACCACTTCTGGTTCCATCATTCATTTCCACATTTATATTGGGCTTTTCCATTCAGCTTTTTTGTTTTAATTGTCTAAAAATAAATGTCAGAGCTTTTAATAATCCCATGTACAAAATTAAATCTATTTACTTCACAAATTCTGAAATTTGAAGACGGTTTCGAGTCTTGCTTAATGGCTAATGGTGGTTCTGATTAGCTTAACTGCAAAGCCACCACTGCATTGACTGTAGCAGGCAGAGTGATTAAAAATACACTCCATCAGATCTTCTCCAAACCTTCAGGAGCTGGATGATAAACCCCCGAATCATATCACTGCTCTGTTTTTATATACCCTGAGGATGAGGATGTGCACATGTAGCTGCCTTCTACACCTGACTGCTCAACAACTTCTTTTTTTTCCCCCCACAGGTTCTCAGGTGTATCACTCTGCATTATGCATAATCATCCAGTTCCTGTTGCTGAGGCTTATGGGAAAAACCGTTACTGGTGTCCTGAGCAGCATTATATTTCAAATGGTGAGAGACTTTCCACCACCGCTGTAGTCTGAAAAGTGTGGCAGATGTTCATTTCATTTTTTTTTCCCCTCCATATGTGTCTGACTCTAATCCAACCGAGCTGACCTAGTTTAGCAAGTAGACCGATTATCCTGGGTAGGTGTTGGATTAGGGTGGGGACGGCTTTCTCTAGAGAAGCAGGAGGGTTTGGATGCATTTTAAAGTTTTAAAAGTAGATCCTGATTTTGTCTCTTTATTTTCTAAAGCTGTAAAGTGCTCCACAAATGTGTTAAGCAGCAACGAATGAGATGCAGTGTTTGATTGTTGGACATACATTGCAGTGTAGTTATGATGTGCATGCAATGTGGTATAATGATTGTTCTTCTTCATGTTGTGCATTTTACACAAAACGAAATATTCTTTAAGCTAATGAGGTCCAGAAAAAAGCAGTCAGTGATTTAAAGTTCTGCTGAACTGACTAATAACAATGAACGTCACAACGCAAACAAAATCTTTCTAATCAAAGACACAAACAGCACCTTAACGAACAGGGTTTAAATTATAAGCACGTGTTAGTGTTGTATCCTGTTATGTCCTAAAAAAAAAAAAAAGGTTAATAAACACACCAGAAAATGGGGTTTGTGTTCATTTTCTTGTCTCCGATTACTGAAATGACCCCCGAGTGCAGTATACATGGTACTTGTTGCTATTTTTTTTTTTACACAGTGCTACAATTAACTGGTGGGACAATTTCCTCACCGTCACATTAATATGGTTGTGGCAGAAATTTTCCCACCTGTTAATTATTAGTGCTGTGTAAAAATATCAACACGGCTACCTATTGCGAGATACTTTATTGATATTCTAACCTCTAGTATCGATACGTATGTAAAATAGTGTTTTAAACTGATTCATGCTTATGTTAATATTTAATGGAAATTTAATGGAAACCCTCAGTATGTGTCAAACAACTTCCTCTTCCTCTCCTGTCGTTGTCACTGGCACATACGGCCATTGTTTTAGAAGCAAACATGGAGGAAGTAATAAGGACACCTCCGGCTTTGTATTTTTTTGTATTTTTAGCTGTTTGTTTTACATTTTAAAAGTATTGTATTACATTATATCACAATATATTTTATCATGTATATATTGTGATGGGTATTGTATCGTGAGGCTCTTGTCCATACACAGCCCTAGTTAACTGACATGTGGCATTGAATTTTCTCTCTTTTTTTTGGGTTCCAGCTTATAAATGTCTTCGCATGTTTTATTTTCAATTGCAAATTAGCGCCAATTGTCAAATCGGTGAAACAAGACGGAAAAAAACCCCGACAAACTTACTTTTATATTAAACATAAAGCTTTTATAAACCTCATGATATATCTCACGTGATAAATAAAAATTTGTCTCCTGCTGCTAGGTCTGTGATATAATGTGACTGTTGCTCAACACGTTGTGTCGAAATGACGGTGTAGAAGTTACATAACCGGTGTTGCGGCTTAGAACCCAATTGTCAGCCTAAAACATCTCATTATTGCAGTTAATCTCACTTAAGAAAAAAATTTAATTATAGTTCAAACAGATGCAAAATTCATTATTTTATCTTTCTGAAAAAGGGGCGGAAGTGTTTAAACGCTTAAAGGTTTAGGCCCAGTGCCCCCTGTGGGATTTGTTTCGAAAATAGTTTGGCAAATAAAAGTGTGATTTTTATTTATTATTTATTATTTATTTATTTATTTATTAAATGTTCTTGAAAATGCTCGTGTTTGCCTTTCTCTCTCCCAGACATACCTCTTAGTCGGTTATTACTACACAGCTACAGAAGAGTATGATATCAAGTGGACCATGCCCCACTGTGTCCTCACCCTCAAACTCATTGGTACACTCCTTTCTTTCAACATTAAATGTGATGTTTGTTTAAAGAGACAGCGTTAAATGTTTCAGCGGTTATTTATCACAGGGAGCTAAATGTTCGACACATTACACGTGTTGGAGAAACTGACCGAATCACAAATGATTTGACGGTGTCTTTTTTCTTATTGTAGGTTTGTCATTTGATTACTATGATGGAGGCAAAGAACCGGTGAGTTGGTGGATTTCCTTTGCACAGTGTAAAGTTTAAACAGTTTTCTCTCTTAATAAGAGGATTTATTACAATTTCTATAATTTCTCTCTCTCTCTCTCTGTCTTTCTTTTTTCCTTTCTCTTTCTCTCCCCTCTCTCTATCTTTCTCTCCTCTCTCTCTCTCTCTCTCTCTCCTCCTCCTCTCTCTATCTCTCTCTTTTTCTCTTCGCCTGTCCTCCCCCCCCTCGCTCTCTCTTTCTCTTCTCTCGTTTCTCTCTCTCTCTCGCTCTTTCTCCGTCTCTCTCTCTCTCTCTCTCTCTCTCTCTCTCTCTCTCTCTCTCTCTCTCTCTCTCTTTTCCATTATTTCAATAAGGTTTTTCCTGGTCCTGCCTAGTGACCTAATTAATTTAAGTAATGTTTTTATATATTTAGTCTATTTAGTATTTCCGTGCTTGTTCACCAAGCTACAATCCTTAACCACTCCATAAACGTCTATGCTGTACATGTGGTAAATTGCACATAAAAATGCAATTAGGAGCCAGCTTTTCATGAACCTGTGTACAAAGGCAATTGATTTTAGGTTCTTTTTCTTGTTCTAAAGTTATGTAAGGTAATAAATCCTGACCCAGGCAACCTGTTATATACAGCGTGTGGTTTAATAAGTATTCTAAAGTTTAGAGAAAGTTTAAACCAACTTACTGAACGCATACACACACACACACACTGCAAAACACATTACTCTTAGCAAGTATTATTCTGAATGGTTGGATTGATGTCATATTTTCTGTCATAAGCTTGCAGTAAGTCTCATATAAAATTAAAACAGTCGGAAATAAATTTATTACACACTAATTTGAAATTAGTATTGTTTGAGTGGGAAGATGACTTTGCTTCTTTATAAAAAAATAAATACTAAATCACGGCAATTATCTGCCAGTAGTACAACACTATACTGCACTATACTGCAGGACTTTTCAGCTATTTTTAAAATTAAAAAAAATATGGAGGAAAAGCTCTTTTTCGACTTGATTAACTTCTCTGAGAAGAAAAATTCTTATTTTTGGATACGGGCGTCTGTTTACATTACATTAGCATGCTCAGTAATCCAATCTTCAATATGCAATACAATATTTAAAAAATTATATAACCGATATATGTGAATGTGTTTGAAGATTTTTTTTTTTCAAGCATAGTTAATACAAACAGCGTTTGGTTTTGTGGTGACTGTAAAGATTTGTAATGTTTTCCTTTCCACTCGACATTTACATGCTCTACATAGAACTTCAGTCTGCATGTGTTCATCTCTTTTAAAAACCCAAATACCGCCGTATTTTTGAGGTGCTTCTTCGTTTTGGCACTAAATCATAGGCAGCAGGTGCCTCGGACTGTCTCATCTTAAAATGAAATCGCTACGAAAGCTTTATGGCTTGTTGACAGTATTGCCTTAAAGCTTGTGCACGTGTATATCAACTAATGTCCACATGCCAGATATTTTACTATCCGCATCCACCTAAAATTTTGACCAGACATTATTATTTGAAGTATTAAACCTCTCATTCATCGCGAACCATTGTGATATGCATAATCACGATATGCACTCTTGCAAGATCTTGATCATTTCAATATATTGTGCAGCTCTAATTTACTCTAATTTGCAAAGTTAATAACTTGTCTCCTCTTCTCTCCTGCTCTATGCATTAGTCTCAGTTGAGCTCGGAGCAGAAGACCTCTGCTCTTCAAACCACGCCGTCTCTCCTAGAAGTTTGCGGTTTCTCCTACTTTTACGGCGGCTTCTTGGTAGGACCTCAGTTTACACTTCGCAACTACATGCTCCTGGTTTCCCGAGAAATGTCAGACCGTCCCGGCCAGGTGCCCAACAGGTGAGGTTTCGGGTATTATAGTGATTGAACATGCCGACAGCAGTGAAAAGAAAATGGTGCTTGTGAACTGTGGTGCTGAAATCTCTCTCTGCCTCCCTCTCTCTCTATTTTTTTTTCCTGTAATAGTACGGTCCCTGCATTAAAGCGCTTTGGTTTGGGTTGCTTCTTCCTGCTTATCTTCACGATATTTGGGCCATATTACCCAGACAGCTATTTCCTTACAGATGAATTTGAGGTCAGGGTTATTAATATATGAACTACCTGTGATTAGTAAATTTTAACATTTGCTACATATTGTTATATTGTGAGCAGTGTTATTTTTTTATATAATTGTTTCTAACTGTTTTTGAATTTGTTGTCCAGGCTCAGCCACTTTGGTACAGGTGTGTGTATATCCTGCTATGGGCTAAAGTAAACTTGTACAAATATGTGACCTGCTGGCTTATAACTGTAAGTCTACAAATACTGGCTTTTTTGTATTAAGTAATTCCAAAAAAAAGATGGTTGTAAGAAAGAACCTGTTAGGCCGATGCACAGATTTGCATAACATTTCATTAGTTACTCATTACAAAAATTCTTGACTCAGACGAGAGTGCAGTCGTTCAGGTAAATAAATGCTGCGGTTGAAGGTAAAGAACAGCCTCAAATTCTTCACATGCTAAAGAAAATCATGAGGGAATACTTGTGAAAGAAATTTGTAAACATTTGTTAAGGCTAACAATAGCTTTATTTCTCTAAATGTAATTAGAAGATCGGGGTTCAATTTCCAGCACCACAAAGTTGCCACTGTTGGGCCCTTGAGCAAGGCCCTGAACCCCTAATTAATCACCTGTATAAAGAGATAAATGTAAGTCACTCAGGATAAGCGTGTCCGTTAAATGCCAATGTAATAACTCATAATAATAAATCAACAAGAAAAAAAACCCTCTTAAAGACGGTTGGTGGTAGATTAGTTCCTTCTCATTAAGGAATAGCTGTGAAAGGAATCTGTGGAAGCTTTAAACTGACAACAGCTTTATTTTATCTAAATGTTAGCAGGCATGTTGCAATTTATAATAAGTAATACCACATTAATTAGCTGGTGCCGTGGTGTAGTGAGTTAAGGCAGCGACACCCACATGTGCTTTGGCACTCAGGAAACCCGGGTTGGATTCTGGTTCGGGTCCTTTCCTGGTCCCACCCAGCTCTCCCTCTTACCTGCCTCATCTCTGTCTGGAAATATAACATCAATACATTTACATTTATGCCATTTGCTTACATTTTTTTCTTTGGCATTCGACTCCATTACACAACTGAGCAATTGGGGGTTTAAGGGTCTCTGTCAGGGGCCCAAGATTGTAACTTGGTTATGCTGGGAATCAAACCCACAGTCTTCCGGTTAGCAGTCCACAGCTCAATCACTAAGCTACCACCTTAAAGAGTTAATTGACAATAGCTAGCTGAGATAATTTTGTTGTGGCTTACAGAAATTTGCTTTAGTGCAGCTACACGCAACAGACAAAATGTACAATGTTAGCATTTAATCTCTTCCTCATCCCGCTGTTGCTGTCTGGTTTATTTCCTGTACCCCCTTTTTTCTTTTAGATCAGGGCAGGTATGTTTTATCCAGTGTGCTTTTATTGTTTAGTCACGTCTGCTGATATAGTTTAGCCATTTCTGCTAGCTTACTGAAGGGATCTTCACTGTTAGGGTAGCACCAAGCATACACAACTTCTGGACCTTTGGATGACATTCTTTTTATTCATATAAATACTATGTTTTTTAATATTTTAGTCACACAAGTTAATATATTGATGTGCTAATTTTAGCCAATTTGCACTTTAAGAATATCAGCGCTAGCATCCCAGTTAGCGTCTAGTAGCTACATGTGTTTAGCCATCCTAATAATGGGTGGTTTAGTTAAAGGATAATTAAAAATTGGTTAGAAATTGTGTTTTGTTTACAAGTGTGATACTCGTTAGATTGTCAGCAGGGATTCATTAATTAGCAGAAACTGTGAAAGCAGATTCTGTCACTGCACCTGGTACCTAAAATTGTTCTTTATAGTCTTTATAGCATGAAACATATTAATACCTTTCTTTGAATGTCAAATAGAGAAAAATTATCTTTATAAATTATACGTAGTTGTTTAATTTTGCTATCCGTTGTTTATCTTTGCAGGAGGGAGTGTGTATCCTCTCTGGGCTTGGTTATAGTGGCTGTGGTGAGGACGGGCAGCCCAAGTGGGACGCTTGTGCTAATATGAGGGTGTGGATATTCGAGACCACGCCGCTTTTTACAGGCACCATTAACTCCTTCAATATTAACACAAATGCCTGGGTGGCCAGGTATACACTTATTTCCTGTAACCCAAACAAGTGATAATCATTGGATTAGTGGTATATGTAGTGAAGTAGATCTCTTTGTCATGTCTTATTTTTTGTCTCTGTGTCATTGCATTACTGTACAGGCATATTTTTAAGAGGCTGAAGTTTTTGGGTAATAAGATGGTGTCACAGATCGCCACTCTGTTATTTCTGGCGATCTGGCATGGCCTGCACTCTGGTTACCTTCTCTGCTTCTCTTTGGAGTTCATCATCGTCAACGTGGAGAAGCAGGTAACCAAGCTGGAAATTTAAACCCTTTGCTTTAGTCACAAATCTCTTATACACACAAAACAAACAATATATATAATATATATATATATATATATATATATATCTATATATATATATATATATATATATATATATATATATATATAATATGTACAAATCTTGGCTTAGTGTAAAAGGTTTGTTATTTGAACTAAATATTAACTGACGGTGTTTATTTAGTAACAATCCTTCACTTGTATTATTATTTATACTTGTAATTCTCGTTATTATGATTATCTGTCAATTTAGGTGTCCGGACGATTCTGTATGAACCCCCTAGTTAATTAAATATTGTGCTGACATGCACACTAATTAGAAGCTGTCCTGTGCAGGGTGTGTGATAATTGCTACATGATTATGTTCCCTCAGGCTCAGGCGATCGTGAAGGACAGCCCGAAGCTGACAGCCTTTGCAAACAGCTCTTTATATCCCCTTATATACGTAGTACAGCAATTCATCCACTGGCTCTTTATGGGCTACCCGCTAGTAGCATTCTGCCTCTTTACGTACGACAAGTGGCTGAAGGTGAGTGGGCCCATCTATTTATATCTGTCTACATTATATGACACTATGTGTTGTAGCATAGCTTTTTTTCCTTCTCTAGAACTAAGAGAGCCAAACACTGTTCCTGTATGACGATGCCCCTTTGCACAAAGCCCCTAAAATTCATTAGGGAAATGGTGTGTGTTATGATAAGACTGGGAAAAGTTAAGCTTTCTGCACAGAGCCATGACTTACATATTATATTGTATAAGGAAATGGTTTTTTTTCTGATTGTGTCTCTATCAAAAGCGCATTAGATACATGTTTCCCGAAAGACAAATGATTAATCGGGGGTTTTTTAAGGAACGGTTTAATTGCTCAGGGCAAACCAGGGACATAAACAATGATCCCAAATCATTAATAGATTTTACCAACACCCATTATGTAAACTTTTGGAAATATTCATTATGTTGAGTATATTCTGGACAATTTTAGAAAAGAATTGCAAATGATATTCGTGTAAATTGTGACATTAACGCAATTGCAAACCAGTTACTTTTTTCGTAAATGCAACGTTGCTTTTGTGTTGGCGTTTCCATCTGCCTTTCATTGTCAGGAGTGGAATCGTTTGTATTTGTACAAATCACTCTTACTCGTGGCTAAAAGGGGAAATGTTGTTAATGTTTGCTGACATTATTTTGATTTTTTTTTAAATAAAATATAAATGTGGTTAATAAACCAAGCTTCCAAAAAGCACGGCTGAATTTAACCGCCAATAGTTCTCCCAGATAATCCAAGCAGCCGTGTAAGCTGAACACATGATTAACGGTATATCACATAATACTCAATCATCTCTAGTAGATGTCCTTTACATTTGCAGCATTTGGCAGACACCCTTATTCACAGCAGCTTTCATTTATCTCATTTATACAACTAAGTAATAAGTAAGTAAGGGTCTTGCACAGGGGCCCTGCAGTAATAACTTGGTAGCTGGGAATCAAACCAACAATCTTCCAGGTAGAAGTCCAA
Source organism: Bagarius yarrelli (assembly GCA_005784505.1). Lineage (NCBI taxonomy): Eukaryota > Metazoa > Chordata > Actinopteri > Siluriformes > Sisoridae > Bagarius > Bagarius yarrelli. Next base: position 585,321 of record VCAZ01000096.1, on the reverse strand, counting down.
CACTTTAACCGAGGTGCTACGATCTGCATCCTGGCCCTTTAGTTGTTCTGTCTTTCATAAGACATTACTTTACGTTAATCTGTAAACTGTCATCAGTCTGTTGCGCGAGCGTCATAGCCTCCAAAATGTTTACCTTAATCGTTCAAAACATTCGACATAATTTAATAGTCTTATCAATTTTTAAAAAGGATGTATTCAGTAACAAAATAGATAACAGATTTAAAATGATTATTATTTTATTTTAAATATTAAAGTAATTTCCCCTTTTGGCCATCTTTTGTGAGTGACATCACTGCCAGATACAAACACGCCCTATGGTATAGTCCCACCTCCGAATAGCAGGTTTCAGTGTAGAGCTTTGGAAATGCAATAGTATATGTAAATCCCTTTTGAGTTTTGGTGGTCACTGTGCGTTCGCAAAGTGAAAAAACAAATAGTTTGCAGTTGTGTTTGAATTATGTTATAATGTGTGTCCACATATAGAAAGTGTAATTGCAAATACATATTTACACACTTTCTTTTAAAATTGTCTGAAATATGGTAAACTTTCTCTTTGTCTCTAATTAATTATGAACATTTTGAAGATTCTATGAAGTGTATGTGCAGGTACACCTTAACTGTACACCACTGTCACATAGCTACACAAAGGTTTGATAGTAAATTGTACACAACAGTAGCGTTGTTACTATTATTTTTTTGTATTGCGTCATTTATTTTCTTTATTTTTTCTCTTTTTTCAGGTTTATTCATCTGTGTATTTCTGTGGTCACCTCTTTTTCTTCATTGCATTCCTTCTTTTACCGTTTCTTCGTAAGGCACTGGTGCCTCAGAAGAAAAAGAGAGACAAAAAGGAGGACTAGACAGAAATAGGTAAAGTTCAGACATCCATTATTTTCTTCTTTTTCTCTGTTGGTAATTTGAATATTTAGTGTGTCCATCTTGTTCGCATGATTACTTAAGAAAGAGTTGCTGCTTATTGTTAGGATTAATATGGATCTTTTTATGGATTTTTTTTTTTATTCTATTGCAGCTGAGGGGCAGGTTTAACATTTACAGTTTTTTTTTTACATTTACAGCATTTGGCAGACACTTTTATCCAGAGCGACTTACATCTATCTCTTATACAACTCAGCAATTAGGGGTTAAGGGCCTTGCTCAGGGGCCCAACAGTGGTAGCTTGGTGGAGCTGGGAATCAAACCCTCAACCTTCGGGTTGGTAGTCCAACACCTTAACCATGAGCCACCACTAATACCCTTTTCCTGCTTTTCTATTTAGGATACAAAATGAACACACAAAAGGAACAAGAGATAATACACAGCGCTCAAATGATTCACAGTATTATGAATTCATATAGTAAAGTACATATTAGGGCTGCACAATAATGAAAAGAAATGCGATAGCATGCTAAATAATGCGATATTCGATATACAATACAAAATCTTAAAAACTAATATAACCACCATATATATTCAGCTGTGTTTGAAGACGTTTCTGTTGAGCACAGCTAATACAAATTGTCTCTGGTTTTAAGGTGATTATAAAGATTTGTAGTCTTTCCGCGTTATGATGCCACTCGAGATTTACATGTTATGTTGAATTTTTTACATTTTTTTAAAACCCAAATACTGACATATTTTTGAAGCGCTTCTTCGTTCTAGCACTTAATTGTCAGCAGCAGCTGTGGGTCCCTCGGGTTGACTCATTTTATTAAGCTATGAAAGCTTCACAGCTTGTTAATTGTATCCCAACTAACATCTGCATCCCGGATATTTTACTGTCCGCATCAACCTAAAACTCTGACCAGACATTATTATTTAAAGTATTAAATCACTTAGTTATTGTCATTGCAATATGCATATCACAATATGCACATTTGCGATATTTCAATCATTTTGATATTTTGTTTAACCCTAGTACAAATGTAATAATGTTTTATATGCCTTCAAACAGTTGGGCATTTAAAGGTAATCTAGGTTAAAGGTAAAACAATGTAATTCACCCCAACAATACGCCTTAGCTACTTAATAGTGTTCTCTGGTACTTCAATGTATTATTTATTATTATAATTATACCAGCACCTCAAATGAAGTTTGAGAACCCTGTTATGTAAGGAAAAAGATTCAGGTCGTGGGCGTATGTACAAAATAAAATACTGAAGCTTGTTAACTCATCTGAGGACCGAGGAAGATTCGGTGTCATTTAATGACAATACTTTAAAAAATTTTTTTTTTATTGTGGCATAATGGAGGAAACGCAGTAAAATGGCAGGGTCCTGTTTGCTGAGATGGAGATGTATCACTGTCTAGTACTGAACTGCTTCTCTTTTATCAATCCCATCACAGTTTAACACTGTCAGCTTAATACCAGCTCTTCTTTCTTTAACACAAATAAATTTACGGTCATCAATACTTGTATCTTCTTTACAATATTCTAGATTTAAAATGTCCTTGTTTTTATTTAGTCTGCTTAAAAATGTTACTTTACTTTTACAACAGTGAAATGTGACATACGGTGAAATTGGTTGTTATTATAAGTTTAACCAAAGTTGATATTTTATTTACTATATTTAAAGTAATTAAATAACTTAATTGTTCCTTTTTTTTTTAAGTATTTATGTATAAAGCCCTTTTTTTTTGTTGGTTTTCCAGAATAACTACCCGTTTAACTAACTATATCGTAAAATAGAATTTTGGTCATATTGCCAACCACCACAGTAAAGGGGGAAAAATATTTGACCCCCTGCTGATTTTCTACATTTGCCCACTAGCAAAATGCAAATGAATTTATAACTTTTTATTGGAATGTGTTTTTCCTGGATGTTTTTGTTGTTATTCTGTTTCTCACTGCTAGAATAAACCAACCATTAAAATTACAGACTGATCATTTCTTTGTCAGTGGGCAAACAAACAAAATCAGCAGGGGATCAAAAAAATGTTTTTCCTCACTACAAGTGGCACTAAAATTCAGTTGTACTGAAAGCCTGCACACGATAAATCTATTAAGCTTATAACACATAGGTTTGGAACAGAAAAGGACAATATATTACCCAGAGGAAAGTTTGTATGGGGTGTGGGCAGAAATCGAAGCTTTAGTCAGAGTCGCAGGGCAAATGTACTAAGAACTAAACCACAGTGCTATTCATTATAATTTCTACATGGTATCATTCCTGTTTTTTGGATGAAAGTAATAAGCATTGTGACTTAATGATTGCGATATGCAAAATAATAGTTTCTTAGTTTGATCTGGAATTGCTTAGCACAGATTAGGCACTGACTCTGATTAGACATGTCTGAGATGATACAGAAGAACACTGACGTCCATCATTAATTCATGTACTTTCGTTTTAGACCGACAGACGAATCCAGCAAGCGGTGGACTTTATTAATAAATGTGAGAACATTTGTGAAAGTTGACATTTCTGTCAGCATTGCTAGGTGTTGCTATGGCAGCACTGAAGTGGGAATGTTTTTGTGTGTGTGTGTGTGTGTGTGTGTGTGTGTGTGTGTGTGTGTGTGTGTGTGTGTGTGTGTGTGTGTGTGTGTGTGTGTGTGTGTGTGTGTGTGTGTGTGTGTGTGTGTGTGTGTGTGTGTGTGTGGTTTTTTTTTTTTTTTTTTTTTTTTTTTTTTTTTTTTTTTACATCTAAACTCTTGAAACCTTGGAGCCAAATGAAATAAATATATTTCTAGGCAGAAAATTTCGCCAGGCATTTTGATATCAACTAGTTGCACCACAGACAATGGCTTTGATTCGAACAGTCTTACCTAAACCGTTCCTGCTATTCCAAATCTGAAATCATTCGAAATTAAGTTCTGGAACAATATTTAATATGTGAAACATTATTCAGACCACAAAGATATTTCATTACAACTAAACAATAAATAATCAATACTATTTTTTTATCCTTCTGTATTAATATAGCAATAAACTTCAGCAACAAATCCTTAATATTTTTGGACAGTTTTTTTATTTTATGTTTAAGGACAGGTGTGCCATATATCCAGCTTAGGGTTAATAACTATTGTTGTTTTTGAGTCGAAACAAACAGGTGAAACAGGCTTTGTACAGTCAGACATACAGATTTTACTTGTTTTTGCAGATGTTACATATAGAATGTAAATCAAGCACATCTGTGTAAAAGTGATGTAAGTTGAAGTGGTAGCGCAGTGGTTGAGGTGTTGGACTGCTAATCGAAAGATCGGGGATTCTTGGCACCACTAACCTGCCACTGCTGGGCCCCTGAGCAAGGCCCCTACTTGCTCAGTTGTATAAAATAGAGAAATGTAAGTCGCTCTGGATAAGGGCGTCTGCTAAATGCAGTTAATGTAAATATTGATTGCAGCGATTCTCTGTCTGCTTAACCATTTATACTGCAGCAGTCTCCGGTGGGGGCTTGCTGTCATGACCGCTCACTTACAAGCTGTCATATATATTTTTATAAGATACATTTCGGGCATTTTCGCCTTTATTGATAGAAAAAATGAGAGGGGAGCAGGACCGGAAGAACCCAAGCCAGAATCGAAACCCGTGACTACACACGTGGTGCTGGTGCCTGAAGCCACTACACCAGTGGTTCCGTTGTCTGAAACCCCCTTTTCCCCAAGAAAATATTTTAGGGCTCTCCCTTCACATATAATGATATTATTGCTCTTGATATTTCCTGCATTCTGTATTTCCAGTATTGCTAGCACTGCAACCTGAATTAGTAAGAGCTTCCTGTCTGCTGGGTCATTACTATCAGCTGCTGGAGACGAACCAATCAGACTCGGTCATTTTTGTAAAGGACGAATTACAAAAAGGGGCCGTTTTTTTTAGTCAAACAGGGAATCATAGATAAAATTAGCTAATGCAATATTATCATTCTCCCTAATGCTCCCACAGAGCTCACCGAGGCCACCTTGTGGGTTGGGGCCCCCCTGTTGGAAACCTCTGCACTACACCACGGTGCAGGCTAAGCTGTTATTTTTAAAATTTGGCCACAGTTTGCATATAAAATATATTGTTAAAGTTCCAGCTGCCAGGTGTTGCCACAAATTTAAAAGCACAAAGTTTTCTACAGTGTCTAAACTCAAATCTTTTTCCCCATGACATTGCCCATGTGCACAAATCTACTGAGCTCCACAATGGTATAAACTCTTCAATCCTCCTTAATCAAAATCAGCATCCAACCAACCAGTTATTATAGGAGTAAGAGTAAGACTAAATGTGCATTAGTAATAGTCAGGTGTCCTAATAAGATGTCTTATGCCAACCTCACAGGTTCAACCACATTGTTTTTCCCTCAGTTATCACTTCTTTTTTCTTTTTTTACAGGTTCTTTGTCTGGAAGGGAACTGTGACTGACTGGACACTATTTTAAGGCCTTTAACTATATATTATAAATATATATATATATGTACAATGGATAAACCTGTACAAATATTTGTTTCCTTATGTTTTGATTTTTACAAAAGAAGAAACAGAATCATTATTTCAGTTAAAGAGGCATCGATCTCTGAATGAACAGCTGTTTGTGTTTGTGTTTTTTGATGCTAATGAAATGTTAACAATGAGTTTTTAAAGAGTCGCAGGTTATTAGCGAAATGTAAAGGCTAGATAATGTTCCTACCCTTTGGTACAGATTTTTTTAGCCACAGTATTTGCACTCCTATAGCTCGCTGTTTAGAGCATCGCAATGGCAACCGCTGATGTCATGACAAAACCAAACACCCCAGTCTAAGAGCTGGCCTGAAAACTGCCTGATGTTATGGACTTTGTTTGGGGGGTTTTGGGCATTCAATACTATTATTTTTATTTTTTTTCTACCCATTTTCCAAAATCTGCAGGTACTGGTTCAGATTTATACTAAACAGTAAAACTCGGATATGCCTTGCCGTGTAAAATAAGTATTAATATTATTTTAATTTTAATTTAACAGAATTTTCCACAATATTTTAGCAATTTTAGAATGGGTGGAGGATTTTGTAATTTTGTAGATTTTTTTAAACAAAAAAAATAAGTCCAAAACAATGAATGTGATGACTTTTGTGGACTTTTTCCCACTCTTTTTCACACACTTTTTCTGTCCTGATCCCTTTGTTAACTGAAACAGGAGCATAAATAAATAAATAAATCACATGCAGGAAAATCTATAAAATAACTAACATTAAACACCAAATTGATAAGTTTTACATGACTTAAAATCTCTAGGACGTGGCGCCATATTGACTAAACTACTGTGAGGGTGCTCTCAACACTGACACAAGGTGAAAAAGCCGAGATTTACTGTAACTTCAAGAAGTTTTTTTATTATATTCTCACTCGTTCAACATTTCATTAATGATGTTCAGCGAAACTAATTTTTGCCTTATTTTTACCAAATGTACAAAGACGATTATAAGTAAGCCATTTTTTTTCAATGGCTATTACAATGCTGGATTTAATAAAAATCAACATCCGTTGTATGTGCCTTTTTTATTACCGAATCAAACTTTCAGTTACAAGTGGCCATAAGTTTGTGGACACCTTTACCAGCACACCCACAGCTGTGTCTTTCCTGAACTGTTGGTAGAAAATTGGAAGCACACAATTATAATTGTCGCTTTTATTCTGTAAAATTAAGATTTAACTTTTATTTACGCTTACAGCATTTGGCAGACGCTCTTATCCAGAGCGACTTACATATCTTATTTATACAACTGAGCAACTAAGGTTTAAGGGCCTTGCTTAGGAGACCAGATGTGGCAACATGGTGGTGCTGGGAATCAAACCCCTGATCTTCCAATTAGCAGTTCAACACCTTTACCACTACGCTATCACTTTTCCACCCACTAGAACTAGAATATGAGGATGCTTCTGAGTAGCGCTGCACAATATATACAAAAATAGCGCACGTTGCAATAAATTAGTAATTTAATACTTCAAATAATAATGTATGATTAAAGTTTTAGGTTGATGCGGATAGTAAATTATCTGGAATGCGACTGTCAGGTAAAATATATATGTGTACATACTTTATTGCAAGGCCATTAAAAAGCTGCGAATCTTACATAGCAAGCTAATCTTAAGAAAATCCCTACTGACACATTCCGCAATCCAGTGTCTTTTTTAGAAATATGAAGGTTATTGTGTAAGAAAAACTGAAACTAAAATAAGAGGTCAGGCATCCTCAAACTGTTGTTTATATTGTGTAGGTCTCAAAATCTTGAAACATTAAATATTACCTTGATTACTTATTGATAAGAAATTAAATTGAGATGGCTTTATAACACTTCTCTGAGGCCATGACTGATGTAGACATAAGTGATAAGTGATCCATACATCAGTGATCCATACATCAACTTTTGGTGTTCTTTATAGTCAACTATTCTCAACTGTTATACTAATACTTGGTTTTGTTACTGTGGCTATAGGATGGATGTCCTTATTCCTCCCACCTGGTTATTAAATATTCTTTAGTTTTGGAGCAAATATGACTAAATATTAAAATCTTTGCTTAAAATTTTTTTAGACAGGTTGGTAAGGACCACATGGTTGATAGGTCCTGAAAAATAAAGAATAGAACAAAAGGAAGGTGTATTTTCCCCCCATGACTGTAAATATTTCCAAAACTTTTTTTTTGTCTGTATATCATCAAGAAATAATGTGGGGAAGTGGTGGCTCATTACCAACCCGAAGAGTGTGGGTTCGATTTTCAGCTCCACCAAACCACTACTGCTGGGCCCCCGAGCAAGGCCCTCAACCCCCAATTGCTGAGTTGTATAAATAAGATAAATGTATGTTTCTCTGGATAAGGACGACTGCCAAATGCTGTAAATAAATATAAATGGAAGAGCTCAGGCTCAATTTATAACACAGTTTCTCTGGTCCTGTAAATTAAAGTTCCTGCTGAAATCCATCTCACGAGGAAGGGTTTAGTCATTAGATGATCAGGTATGTTAGAGCAGTAATAACACTCTGAAGTGTGTATGGTAGCCTAGGGATCATTTTCAAGTAATAGCCTGCCATTAATCTCCCTCCGCAACCGCATCGTACCGTAATAAATAATGTAATAAATACTGTAAAAGAACGGCAATTCTGTTTAGTGGCGTTTTGATGCACTATTTAGTGCGTTAGTGTTCTGTTGGGAACACAGCCTGTGTCTATAGCGTAGGAGCCGGTGAGCTATGACGTCATTTTGCAGTCTGTTCTAATGGGGACAGGAGACGGAAGGGGGCGGGACCAGAAATGTCAATCAAGGCGTTGAAAAAAGTGGAACCTGGCCTGGCCATCTGGCAGACAGGGCATTTTTCTGCTGGGCTGACGTATTTTTTTTTCTGTTTGTATCTCATTGGCCAATAAAACTCTTATCAGCCTATTATTTTTCGATGGACGCTGTGGTCTGTGGAGATGTAATGTAATTGTAAAAAAAAAAAAAAAAAGCACTAAGACATTTAATCAGCAGCCCTATTGGTTCTTTTTTTAATTGACATTGGGCTGAGCCAATCACATCTTTAAACAACTTCCTTTTAGTGAGCGTGAAGCATCAGTGTGTATCTGTCAAAATAGTTAGAGAGATGGAGAAGGAACGCAAGGATGAAGGGTGTGCAAAGATGGCAGGGCTGTTTTTTTTGTCCCAGTCCAGCCATGGAGGGGTGATACAGATTAGTCTTTTTTGATGAGTTGAAAAGATTTTGGACATACTTGCGGAGACATACAGAAGAGGAGTGTGTGAGGAGAGAGAGAGAGAGAGAGAGAGAGAGATTGAGAGAGAGAGAGAGAGATTAAGAGAGAGATAGAGAGAGAGAGAGAGAGAGAGAGAGACGCAGTGTGGGCGTGGTTTGGAAATAACTCTAGTGGGAGGGACGGGGTGTCGGCGCTTTTATATCACTCAGACAATTTTTCCGTCTTTCTTTCAGCGTGTCGATAATAACGGCGAGTGTTCCACCGGAAGCATCCATTACCGTACCAATTTCACGCATTAGTTTCGGGTTTCGGTACGTTCTTTGGGCTGTAGGAGGTTGGTGTGCCCGCACCTGTTAGCCTGTCAGTGTGTGAGTGTGTGTGTGGAAGCGAGAGAGTGAGTGTGCGTGTGACGGCGAGGCGGAGGAGGAGACTGTCTCGGGTACCACCTCGCACCTTACGGTAACGACACATCTCATATCATTTTCAAATAACAGTTCGTTTTTATAAAAAGTTTGTCTTTATTTCTACGGGTTTTTTTGCTTGTCAGCTGTATGTGGTATTAAGATTAAGCTTTGGAGTTGAAAATCGATGAGTAAGATGTCGCATATGTAACGTTACAGCGCTACATATTTTCCGTAGTTGGTTAAACGTCGGTGTTACACATTCAGGTAGAAGAGCAGGTCTTATATAACCTTGAGACTGTTTTGGAGGAATATGAACACGCATAATATTCTGGCAGCATTTATAAGGACATACACGACGCACAAAATGGCCAGTATCAGCTTTCGGCCTCGTCCAAGAGCCGCATCCTCTGATCAGGATGATGCTGAATAAGGAGAGGGACTATAGCGCTCTACCGTGGATGCGCTTTTTACCTGAACAGCAGCATCCACAGTGCGGATCCTGCATCAATATTATATTTCATAAGATGATTTTATATATAGCGTAGGTCGAAGTGGACATATACTTAGAGGACGAAAGTCTTAAAGAGACCTCGATGTGGAAATGAAAGCCGCTTTATGATCTGTAAATGTAAATGATGTAATGTTCTCCTCAACAGCTGCCTGATCATCACATACAGTTACGGCTGCATACATGCAGCACCTGTGATTCTGATGTACCCTGAATTACAGGATAAGCTGTTAACAGTTAGGGATCACTTTAAGTTGGTGTGTGTAAAGGTGTAGATCGAGAAAAACTAGACGTGGAACAGAGCACCAGCATGACGCTGGGTTTGAGTTATCGATCATGTTACTCTATTTAAGACTTGTAACTGAGTGTTAATAAAATGCTCGTTTAACGAGGACGAGACCCTGTTGGGTGATCCAGGCGCTGGTAAAGGTGTCTGTCTGTCTCTCTCTCTCTCTGTACTTGCTCTCCTCTGTCCGTGCTTCTGCGTTTCTATTTCTCTGCTTCATGTCAGTTTAATGCATGTCTTCTTCCATGTCCCCTCCCTTTATCCTCTCCCTTCCTCCCTCAGATGGCCGGAATGAGTTTCCTCTCCTTTCTCCTCTTTTGCTTGACTGCCGTTGCCCATGGCAACAAAGGTCAGTGGCCAACATCCTTTTGCATGTCGATTATGAGCGATGTGGATAAATGAAAGCTGTCCCAGAGAACGACCATGTGCCAGACTGCGAGTTGTACAGATGTGAAAAAGCGTTCTTTAAATATGTGTCATTTTCATACCTACTGTAACCTTTGACCCCTTTGAATGAATAAATGAATGAAAATGCAGAATATTTCGTTAAGCATTATGCCATGTTGATGTATGGGCTAATCCACATATGGAACATTATGAACACATTAATGAATAGACCGACTGGTAATAGAAGAAATATTCAAAATAAATAGATAGATCACAAAACATTACCGCAAACATTAGCATTTTTGTAGCATTTTCTCTGAAGGAGAAGAGCGATGCTATAGGGAGTGGTGGAGTGAGCCAGTTTGCACGAGAACAGCTGGATTTCTGAGTCTTAATTCGTAACCGGTCGAGTAATCCAGCAAGCTGGTGCTCGTAGGAAGGCTACGGGAATCAAAGACAGAAAATAAAACGAGCGTTAAAACATGATGGTGTGGTCAGCAGTTGCACAGGATAAATCCTCAGGCCCCCTTTAAAGAGCTGAATTCTTAATCATGCTGCAAATATGCAGGAGTACTGATGATGCTGCGATCTCGAACAGTGCATAAGTGCATTGCAGCAATGCAAATTCGGTTCATGAAACACCGCCATCCTAAAGCAGTTGGATTTTTTTTGGGGTGGTGGTGGGGGGATAGGGGGGCTCAGAAAACCAGATTAACAGAGTCATCATTTGTATGCAGTACCGCAGGCAAGAGAATTATCCATTTTCATAGTGGCGTTTGCCTGTGTAGGTTTTATAGGACATGTTACTGTGCACTCAGCTAGAGCGCTCGCATATCTGTAGCTGCAGGTGGAGTGGAGCGTTGGTGCAGATTGATGCGTGTGCTCGAGTGCTTTCAGGGAAAATCAGAGTAAGATGTTCAGTGTGTTTGAGTGATAAACCCGGTTCAGTTAGATAAGGCATAATTGAATGTGGATGTATGTTCTAGTTCATGTGCTAATGTGTATGTTTGATGATGATTGCATGTCTGCATGCGAGTGTGTATATTTTGTCTCTACCCATAAGCCCTGTTATATGTTGATTTGTTTGGAATATCCATCAGTGCAGAACATTTTAAATGTTCTTGCAATCTTGCCTTGTCCCTCTTTTCATTTCTCTCAGCAAATAAACACAAGCCATGGATCGAGACCGAGTATCAGGGTATCGTCATGGAGAACGACAACACTGTCTTGCTAAACCCACCTCTGTTTGCACTGGATAAAGATGCTCCTCTTCACTATGCAGGTAATCACCAGCACTAAGATTCACATCAGCAAGACTTTAAAATTTTGAAGTCAAATGTAAAATTTTGAGCATCTAAACTGTCGGTTGATAACCTGTAAACCTTATGTATCAGCTGTCAACACTGTTATTTGTAACCGTCAGCTCTGTAACTCTTAACTGTCTTTTCTGTAACCCTTAACCATCCACTCTATAACCCTTATCCGTCAGCTCTGTCACCATTAACTTTCAACTCTGTAACCCTCAACTATCAGCTTTGTAACATGTATTTGTCAACAATGTAACCCTTAACTGTCAGCTCTGTAACTCTCAACCATCATTTATGTAACCTGTATTCGTAAGCTTTGTAGTCTGTATCTGTCAGCTCTGTAACCCTAAACCATCAGCTCTGTAACCCTCAACCATCAGCTCTGTAACCCTCAACCATCAGCTCTGTAGCCTGTAACTGTCAGCTCTGTAACCCTTAACTGTTAGCTCTGTAACTCTCAACCATCAGCTCTGTAAACTTTAACTCTTAGCTCTGAAGCCTGTGCCTGTCAGCTGTGTAATCTTTACCTGTCAGCTCTGTAACCCTCAACTATCAGCTCTGTAGTCTGTAACCACCAGCTTTGTAACCCTTAACTGTCAGCTCTGTAACCGTAAACCATCAGCTATAAAACCTGTATCCGTCAGCTCTGTAACCCTTAACTGTCAGCTCTGTACCCGTAAACCATCAGCTATAAAACCTGTATCCGTCAGCTCTGTAACCCTTAACTGTCAGCTCTGTACCCGTAAACCATCAGCTATAAAACCTGTATCCGTCAGCTCAGCTCTGTAACCCTTAACTGTCAGCTCTGTACCCGTAAACCATCAGCTATATAACCTGTATCCGTCAGCTCTGTAACCCTTAACTGTCAGCTCTGTACCCATAAACCATCAGCTATATAACCTGTATCCGTCAGCTCTGTAACCCTTAACCGTCAGCTCTGTTACCTTCAACCGGCAGGTCTGTAACTTGTATTCGTCATCATAACCGTAACTCTTGACTGTTTGCTCTATAACCTTAAACTGTCAGCTCTGTATCTCTTAACTGTAACAGTGTCAGCTCTGTAATCTTCAACCATTAACACTGTAACCGGTGCCCAGTTTTAGTACCGAAATTTACTATATTAGTTTTAGTTTAATACCTGCCCGCTGTAACCGCTGCTACCTCACTTTGTTGCACTGTCATTACTTGTATACATACAGATTAAGTTTATAAACAAAATTAACGTTGATTTAACACGGGGGCAGTTTGGAGTAAAAGGCTGTTGGTTTAGTGCAGTAGGAAGTAATTACATACCAGTGTTTACACAAATTGCATTCAATTACAGAAGGATCAAGCTCGCCTGGCTTGCTTTCTCCACAGGCTGACCCAGCATCCACGTAGGCAACATCATGCACGGCTGAGCTTTTTAGGCTTCTGGAGGCGGCTTCCTACTTGTAGCATAGATCATGATGCTGAGTTAGAGTAGGGAGCAATTCTAGGTTTAGATTTTCTACACTGAATTTTTAAAGATTAAGTTCGAGTACCAAAATTTTTGTTATGCTACTCACCGATTATTATTATTATTTGTTTGACTCCTCGGGTAGCTGCCATTTTCTCTAGTGTTGGCTGTATGCTCGGTTGCCGATTGCTACTTTTGCTGATAGCGGCAAATACTCTGTGCTTACTTTTGTGGTTTAATTTAAGATGTTTTATCAAATTACTCGTATTATAAGTATTCATTTTTTGTATCTTTTGATATTTTTGTGGAACAAAGTTTCCAGTCTGCCATGCATGGCCTGTCAACATTAATTTAGAAATATTTCCACACCGATGAGCCTGACAATCTGTCACTGCCGCCGGAGTGTTTGTACACTGAAAGTTCTGTCAGTGACTTCACAAGTAGTATCGATCCTTGATATCAGGGTGTTTTTTTTTATGAGGACAAAAAGATGAGCTTGGTTTCAAGACTAATCTGGTGCACCCATAATAATAATAATAATAATAATAATAATAATAATATTATTATTATTATTATTATTATTATTTATTATACACTTGACACTGTGTGTAAATTGAAATGTATGTGGTGGTTGAGACTGTTTGCAGTGTTAATTGAGAAAACTGGACTTCCTTACTATTTTACACTTCCTCTTTCTATCACCCTTTTTGGCCCTTTCATTTTCCTTCTTTCTTTCTTTCGTTCTTTCTTTCTTTCTTTCTTTCTTTCTTTCCTTTCCTCACTTCCTCCTTTCTTTCCTTCCTTCCTTCCGTTCTTTTTGTTTTTCTAAAGGTGAGATCTGTGGGTTTCGAGTGCACAATGGACCAGGTGGTTCTGGCTCGGCTCAATTTGAGGCTGTGGTGTTGGACCGCTCCACCGGTGAGGGCCTGGTTCGCTCTAAAGAGCCTCTGGACTGCGAGAGCCAGAGGGAGCACAGCTTCACAATCCAAGCCTACGATTGCGGAGAGGGTCCTGATGGTACCAACAGCAAGAAATCACACAAGTAAGAGAGCTACACTATACGCCAGACTTTCGAATGTGTTTTGAAACCTAAACAGGATTTAGAGATCGGCTGTGGTAATAATCTATTGTAGACACTATCAGATACATCTCTCAGTTGCTCAGTTGTGGAATTGTCTTACCTTCATTTGATCTCTGAATTCTCCATGCATGAGTAAATTTAATATTTTTTTCCTCCCACAGGGCTACAGTGCACGTGCGTGTGAATGACGTGAATGAGTTCTCCCCGGTGTTTGTTGAGCGCCGGTACGAGGCATCTGTCCCTGAAGGTCGTCTCTTTGATCGCATTGTGCGTGTGGAAGCTCTGGACGCAGACTGTTCACCTCAGTACAGCCAGATCTGCTTTTACGACATCATCACGCCGAACGTCCCATTTGCCATCGACAACGATGGTGAGAACTACACGTCCCAAACTTCTGGATCGGGAACTTTCTGTATTCTCTGCATTTAAAAGCCTTAAAGATTGATTTCCAGCCTTTGCTTTTTTATAACAGACTATATATAGACTATAGATTTTATAATAGACTATATATAGACTATAGATTTTTATATATAGACTAGATTTATAATAGACTATATATAGACTATAGATTTTATAATAGACTATAGACTAGATATATAGACTATAGGATTTTTTATAATAGACTATAGATTTTATAATAGACTATATATAGACTATAGATTTTATAATAGACTATATATAGACTATAGATTTTATAATAGACTATATATAGACTACAGATTTATAATAGACTATATATAGATTTTACAGATTTTATAATAGACTATAGATTTTATTAATAGACTATATATAGACTACAGATTTATAATAGACTAGAGATTTATATAGAATATATATCGACATATAGACTTTTATAATAGATATATAGACTTAGATTTTATATAGACTATATATAGACTATAGATATTAGACTATATATAGACTAGATTTTATAAATAGACTATATAGACTATAGATTTTATATAGACTATAGACTATATATAGACTATAGATTTTATAATAGACTATATATAGACTATATATATAGATTTTATAATAGACTTTATAGAGATTTATAATAGACTATATATATACTATAGATTTTATATAGACTATAGATTTTATACTATATATAGACTATATATAGACTACAGATTTTATAATAGACTATAGATTTTATAATAGACTATATATAGACTATAGATTTTATAATAGACTATAGATTTTATAATAGACTATATATAGACTACAGATTTTATAATAGACTATAGATAATAGACTACTATAGATACAGATTTTTTTATAATAGACTATATATAGACTATAGCTTTTATAATAGACTATAAAGGGTGTGTAGTGTATAACTCAAGACAGTTTTATTCATTATTCATGAAATATAAGGTTGTGTGTTTTTGTGTTAAATAAGGCAAAATAATCAGAAGGATAAATTTTTTTTCTACTTTTCATCAAGTCTTTTTCTTCTTTTATTTTTTTTACGTAAATGAACTGAGATGTAGATGTGATTAGTAGCGATTGAATTTTTTTCTTCTTCTCTTGTTTCTGTCTGTAACCTGAGGGGAAACTGAGGACTCATGATTAGAGCTAAGAATCTCTCATACATTGATCAATAGCTGACATTTTGTAATGCGATAAGAGGCAAGAGAGAAGGATCGGAGCAGGGGAGGCAGGTTAAACATGTGGGAGGAGAAGTCGAGAGAGAAAGAATATTACAGGGTCATTGGAAGGTGAAAGAGCGAGAGAGAGAGAGAGAGAGAGAGAGAGGGAAAGAGAGAGGGAGGGAGGAAGGAAGATAGTAGCTTTTTTTAGTGATGACCTTGCAGATTGGTGTACCAGGCTGGATGCTGTTCAAATAGTAATTTGGGTCAGGCTGGACCAGGCACCAGTGGATGAATGCCTTTGCACTGTGTTTCCACAACCGCCCTTATTTGTTTTTCTGTCTTTCACTGTATTTTTGTGGTTTTGGTAACCAAGCTAATGCATGAAAGCATTTATTACATTTACAAGCGACATACATTTATTTCATTTATACAACTGAGCAATTAGAGGTTAAGAGCCTTGCTTAGGAGCCCAGCAGTGGAAAATTGGTGGTACAAGGAATCATCCGGTTAGCAGTCCAACACCGTAACCATATGTGTGTTCATATACATATACAGTGGTGCCTTGACTTACGAGTTTAATTTGTTCTGTGACTCAAATTACTCTTGTGCCAAATCAATTTTCCCCATTGAAATGAATTAAAATGCCATTAATCCGTTTCGGCCCCCAAAAAACCCAGCAATTTTTTCGCTACATATTTTTAAGTAAGAAAAATATACATGAATAACAAAAACGGATTTATTAAGTATAATGTACCTTGCATTTACCTTGGAGATCTGACGACTTCACTTGCGCATGTCTGACTAGCCATTGAGTGAGACAGGGGATGCTGGGTGAATGTTACGCCGTCTACTGTGGTGTTCGCTACGCCAGCTAGCGTTGGGTGTCTGAAGCTGGCTGGTAACCCGAATTTTAGCTCGCAACTCAAAGCCGAAAATTGGACAAGAGACGGTTTTATCTTGAAAAACGTGTTAGCTGGGACACTTGCAGGTCAAGGTATATAAATATATATATGTTATGTTATATATAAACATTACAATATTACATTATATAGTTATATAAATGTACTTTTCAGACGATTTGGCCGTTTGAGTTGTTCATTTCAAGATCCCCGCTGAAGTAGCTTTTCTTTAGTTGGCTACATTGTTGAAATATTGTTTTCAATAAAGTACCTGCTGATTTCTGCCCCTTTTTCACATTCTCTACTTGTCAATGGGTGAATAGCTCTTTCTCTCTTTTCCTCTCTTTTTGTTTCTCTCAGGAAACATTAAGAACACTGAACCTTTGGAATCAAAGAAACAGCGTGTTCACAGCTTCTGGGTGACTGCATTTGACTGTGGAAAGAATCGAGCTCAGGCTGACGCCCAGGTCGTGGTGACGGTTAAACCTTCCTGCAAGCCCGGCTGGATCGGTACGCTTCACCTTCATTATTTCACTTTAGTTCTGTCACTTCAGTGTTTGTGGATGACGAATGCCGCAGTTATTCACTGTACACGGTTATAGTCTGTGTTATTATACAGACTGATTTTATTTATCATTGCCATCAGAGCTTTTTTTTCTTTCGGTCAAATTGTGCCAGAAAATATTTGCCTAAAACAATATCTGCCTTGGATAAGAATTATTTCAATCAAAAAACTGTAAAAGCATGTATAAAATTAAAGAAATCCAAGAAACAGAAACAGATTATTAATTAAATATTTTTGTTCCTGTTTCTAAGAGGAAACTTTTTTTAATCAATGTATAGAGACCCAAATTCCCCCTTATAATATTCTCAAAAAATTACCAGATTAAATAATTATATACTTAATTAATATTTTATATATAGTCAAAATGATTTGGTATTTTTCTTGTTATATTATAATTTTGCTCATTTTTAAAATTATTTTCTGACAAATTATTTGCTGATACAATGGAAAAATGTAAAGCCTAAAAATAAAATTAAGGAATGTCTGGTTTAAAAGTTATATTTTTGGTTTATTATATGGTAATATTATAATCCGGAATAGTAGATCATTTGACTAGATTTAGAATATTTCATTATTTTGCAATGTTATTGCAGTTTTCTTTAAATATGAACCCTAGCGCTATGTTCTTCAGCACTAAGGAACAAAATATTTTCTTTTTTTTCTATTTACAGCTCTTGCACTATTTACTCTGTGTAACATATTTGTTTATGGATCTTTATAACTCCTATTTCTATTTTGTATCTCAGGCTGGTCGAAGCGAGTCGAGTACACACCTGGTTCCGGCAGCATCCCACTTTTCCCCAGCCTGCGTCTGGAGACCTGTGAGGAGACTGTGTGGAACATCCAGGCCACTGTAGAACTTCAGACTGGCCATATTGGGAAAGGCTGTGACCGTGATAGTTACTCTGATCGCTCTGTAAGGAGGCTCTGCGGTGAGTCTTCTCATGTCAATAGCTGCTGTCCTAATTTTGTTTCCCGTTCTTATTACTAGTTAGCCAGATTAGCATAAATGGTATTTTGAGACCGTTTCTTACCTCCGTGGAATAAAACAATTGCACAAATTTTCATTATCATCGACATGTTTTTGCCCAGGTGCTGTAAGAGGGGAGGTTGACCTGCTCCCACCGCCGTCCCCTGCTGCAAACTGGACTGCTGCACTGCCCACTCTTCCCTCTTCTGACTCGTCTCTGGTATTTTCTTTTAACGGCTCCACCCATGTTGCTGTGGTTCCCGACTCTGTTACTTCGACTGTACCGGGAGACCACTTCACCCTCCAGTTATGGCTTCGAAGGGGCGGGGCCAATGCTCAGCCATCAGTCAATCAGGCAAGAGGAGTGCGTAAGGAAGAGGAAACCATCGTGTGCAGCACTGTGAAAAATGGTCAGTTCTATTGATAATTATGAATATTATAGTTAATTCTAGAATTATTGATACCCTCTTTGAAAATATACATATCTGGCTCTTATGTCCAGGGTGAGATTTATGTCTTTTTTTATCCAACTGAGGGTTGGAAGCTTTGCCCAATGTTGGAGTTGTTGAGAACCATTGAGCCATTAAGCTACCCCCTTTTCCCATATTCCCCTTGATTTAAAGATTGCCAGACAAAATAAGAAACCTGAAAACTGGAGGTGTTAATAAGCCAAATGTGTGACAAAAAAAACATTCCCCACATCATTACACCACCTCCGCAAACCTGGACTGTGGACACATAGCTGTTGGAGCCAAATTCTGACCTACAAGTCTCGAGCTGTGCAGATTTAGTGAGTCTGTGCCTCCGTAGCCTGGAGCGTGTCCATTCTTTTCTGCTCACTGCAATTCAGCGTTAAATTGTCAACATGAACCAACCTGGCCATTTTTAATTGGTCTCTCTCATTAGCAAGGTGTTCCTTTCTGCAGAACCTCTGCTCAGTGAATGTGTTTTTAACTTTACTGCACTATGATAAACTCTACAGACTGTGAAGATAAGCAGCTCAAACCATCCTAATATTTAATCCATCCTGTGTGTTGAAAATCAATTCAACCCCAATTTAATTATTGAGGTGAATCTGCATTACACTGCTAACTTACAATTGGCTGATTGGATACTTGCATATTTAAGTGGTTGTACAGGTGTTCCTAATAAACGTTATGTTAAGAATATTTTTAAAATTTGAGTATTGAAAGTTATATTTCAATATATAAATTTAGTTTTACACTGGGTATATTATTATGTTTTTTCCTTTAAATTCTTATAAAAAAAAACCCATGGGTTTGTGGACTGCACCTGTCTCTTTGTTGATCAATCAACTGTAGAGCTATCTATCAGGGCAAGGTGGTAGCTCGATGGTAAAGATGCTGGACTGGAAGATTGTGGGTTAGTTTTCCAGTACCACCAAGTTACCACTGCTGCTGGGCACACCTCAACATCGTTTAGCTGTAAAAAAACCCCCCAGAACATTCGGTGTCAGCCAAATAAGGTTGTAATCCCTCTTGAGTCTGGTTCCTCTTAAGGTTTTTTTCCTTAATTCATCTCAGGGAGATTTTCCTTGCTATAGTCGCCACCGGTTTGTTTATTAGGGACAAACTTACACTTGAATGTGCAACATTTGATAGGTTTCTATACAGGAAGCATGATTAGTTCATCTCCTGAGTCGTTCGTTCATCGCGTGGCAGCCTCATAGGCTTCGGCAATGCAGTCTGTGGTAAAAACAAAAATGATTAATTTATCCCCCTTGAGAGACTTGAGAGATGAACTTATATATATTTTCTGGCACAAACTGCATTTTTTTAGCCTATGAAAATGTGACGGGACAATAAAACGAAAGGACACTGTAAATGAATCATTTCTGTTTTCTACAATTTGGTCTTGGGTTATTTATAGTTCTGCCTTTTCCAGAAGTGATCAACGTTTGCGCAAGTAGACATGATGAGTTAATCGGTTATTAACTTGTAACATTTATAACTATATTTTGCTGAAATTAACAAATTGAATGAAAAAAAATTTTGAAAAAAAAAGAGATTTAAAAAAAAAAAACGAGAGAGCAAAATTTTCCAAACCTCTTGTCACTACTTGGCTAAGGATATAATAATAATTCTAATGTTAGGAGGAGCCCTGCGATGGACTGGCGACCTGTCCAGGGTGTACCCCTCCTGCCCCTCACCCTTGCAGATCCCTGTGACCCCGAATTAGGGAATAAGCAGGTATCGAAAATGAATGAACGAATGTTTGAGATTTCAGCGGCCTCCAAGCTGCAAATCAGGGTTTAAGCCTCAGTGATCCATCAGCATAAGGTTTAGGGTTTTTTGGTATTTAGTCACCCATCATAAAAGTTTGCGATTTGGTAGAGTTTAGGACAGGAGTTTGCACGTTTCTGGCTTGCATTTGGAAAAAGTTTGTTTTCTTCCAGGCTTCAAGCTGTTGCTTTTTTTCTGTTTTAGCTTTTACTCACTATGACATTGATGTTTTGTTAGAGGTAAAAGAAGTCGTTTACTACTAGCCGAGTTTCTACATAACCACTGTTGCCCTTTTTCTAAAAAGACCCTATTCTATGCACCTATTCTATGCGATTTTTCTGTAGACATGCTCAGCGATTTTCTCTGGTATTGTGTTAGCTTTGTTATTCTCAAAGCTTGTGGAAATGGCTTATCCATCCACTGTGCTGTTCTCCTCCCATCATTACTAAACTGAGTCACAGCTAAGAGTCATGGATTAAGCTTTGTCTCTCTTTTCCAAGCATTCATACACTTACGTATGCACGCACACACACACACACACACACACACACCACTTCCTTCCCGCTGGATAGAAAATTGCCCAAAAGTAAATGTGCATTGATGTAAAGTAAGTGTAAAGCGAGGTACAATTACACCCACACCCATTTACAACCTTTAAAAGTCTATATTTATGAATGTGTCAATATTACTTTACTACATCACACACTGTGTGAAAAGAGCAACGATATACAAAGATGAGCACCTTTTGTTCAAAGTGCTGGTTTAAAATTTTTTAGAAGAGGTAGATCTTCACTTGTCGTTCGAAGACAGCCTCGTTGATGACTTCACTGGGCAATTTAGTCTTTCTTTTATAGCATAAGCATCAGAATAGAAATAAAAAGTTTTGGTGCAGTGCAGAGTGAAATTCCAATAAGTAATCTTTGTGTGTATGTTCTTCTCAACAGATGACTCCTATTCACACTACTCTCTGTCTGTGCACGGCTGCCGCCTGTCCCTCTTTTACTGGCCTGATGTCTCAGCTGCACGGCCAGTTAAATTTCTCTGGAAGCTTGAACAGGTAAATGCATTAGGAAATGCGTATGCAACAAAAAATATATCCAAGCAGAATTAGATTCTGGGATCGTTCAGTTTTACCAGGTAATTCTTTTGTATTTGTTTGAGTATGGATTTATTTCGTTGGTCTACTATTGGTTATAGACTGTAGTATATAGAAAAGAACAGAACAGAGTGGAATAGAGTAGAGTCATGTAGAGTAGAGTAGAGTATAGAATATTAAAGTATAGTACAGAATAGTAGATATACTTCAGTAGAGTCTAAGCTAGTAGAGTAGAGTATAAGCTAGTCAAGTATAGTCTAGTACAGTAGATATGAGTGTAGTATAGTAGAGTTGAGTTTAGTCTAGTAAAGTATAGTATAGTACAATAGAGTCTAGTCTAGTACAGTCTAGTATAGTACAGTCCAAGTATAGTTAAATAGAGTATTAATAGTAAAATTATTAGTAAAGTATAGTCCAGTAAAGTATATAGTAGTAAAGTTGAGTAGAGTAGAGTAGAGTAGAGTAAAGTAGAGCGCAATACAGTATATGAGTGTTGAGTTATAGTTAAGTAAAGTATAAGCTAGTAGAGTATAGTCTAATAGAGTGTAGTACAGTATGGTCGAGTTGAGGAAACTATAGTAGTTAAGTATAGTCTAGTAGAGTATAGTAAAGTGTAGTCTAGTAGAGTACAGGAGATTATAGTCAAGTAGAGTGCAGTATAACAATTAAGTATAAATTAGTAGAGTCTAGTATAGTGGAGTGTAGTCTATTAGAATATAGTATGGTATAGTACAGTAGAGTCTAGTATAGTATAGTACAGTACAGTAGAGTCTGGTGGAATAAATTCTGGGTACCACTGTATAGTATAGTATAGTATAGTATAGTATAGTATAGTATAGTATAGAGTCGACCTGCTATTGGACCTAATAGAATCTAATAGAATTGAGTCTGGTAGAGTTTTCGGGATGGTGTGTTTAAGAGCTTTAACAGTGTTTACCCTCTATGTTTTACAGGTGTGTGACAGTGAGTGGCATCACTTGTCTCTCAGCGTGCAGTTCCCTTCCGTCACACTGTATGTCGATGGCGTGACCTTTGACCCGGCACTCATTCATGACAATGGAGCCATTCCTAACCCGCTCCCACATCAGCGACTGGTGATTGGTGCATGTTGGGGTATGTCCACAAAAGCAATCAAACTGTTAGGGACACTGCAAAATACAACACAAATATTCTTTTAGTCATATTTGCCCAGCAAAAAAAAGTTTTTTAGTATAGCAGTCACATTTGATACATTTTTTACTCTTTTATTGGATTGCTATGGTTAACAATCATGTAATTCACACGTCAGCAAAGTTCTTAAATGTTAATTATAAAAAAAAAACAGCCAAATAAAACACTGATCAAATATATGAATGCTGACCTTTATGATTTTTTTATCAGACATAAACACAAAATGCTGCATTAAAAACGTCTTTACGAGCTGCAGCTTTAGCCTGGTCAGGTTTCTGCGCAAGCAAAACATTAAACTAGGCAGTGTTTCTACAGCCTCGCCATGATTACTCCACCTTTAATCTGGATCAGCGTGTATATGTGTGTGTGTGTGTGTGTGTGTGTCAGACGTTGCTAAACAGAAATAAACAGCCATTTAGAACCATTCCAGCACCAGCTTGGTGACAGCTTGTTGTTTTTTCCTTTTTAATTGCAGTGTGTGTGTGTGTGTGTGTGTGTGTGTGTGTGTGTGTGTGTGTGTGTGTGTGTGCATTTCTGTAAAATTACAACATTTAATAGATTTATTATTCAGAAAAACAGAAAACTGTGTGTATGTGTGTGTGTGTGTGTGTAAAAGTTTGACTAACAGATTCCCAGCCAGGCTTTTAGTCTCCTGCTGTTCTCTGCTGCAGTGTGTGTTAATCAGCTCCATAGACTGGATTTACTTTACTTTACTTCTTAATAGGTTTTTTTTTTTAGTAAATTTGCCTCCGCCTTTTTCTTTCTTCAGAACCAGAGAGCAAGCAGAAAGACATTCTTAACAACAGCATCCCGGAAGGCAAGGACACAAGTGAGTTATTAGCTCATAAGTAAAGAACTGTGTGTGTGTGTGTGTGTGTATAAGTGAGAGAGGAAGACCGTTAGAATGCTGGTTTCCCCCTTATGACAGGATTTTGTCACAGGCTAACCAACCATAACTACTTACAATTTTACAAATTCATATTTACCAAATGCATGTTAAAATTTTCCAGATACAAATATTCCAGATGTTTTTGCTTTGAGGGCTGAAAGCTTTTTGTTGGGCAGATAAAATAAAAAAATTACTTGCAATTATTTGCCTATTTGCAATTTTCTAGTTACGCCGCGTACATTTTCATGATATTGATTAATGCTGTCAGTTCTGATAGGGTCAGTGTATGTTTAATCGTTGTCGGGGTCATTTCTAGGGTATTTAGTAAGCTATTTGTTAGTTAACAGTCATTTATCTATCTATGCACAGTAGGGCTGCACAATATTGAAAAAAACTGACATTGTGATATTTTGCTTTTCGGCAATATATATATATATATATATATATATATATATATATATATATATATATATATATATATATATATCATGATATGAAACAATTTCCATAGATGATTTGAATAAAGAATAATTTGAAATCTAAAATGGCAAAACCCCAAACACATCTGGATAAAAAGGTGTCCTAATACTTTTATCTATAAAGTATATTCAGCACTAAACTTTGATATATTTTGTCTTGATACGTACACAGATTAAACATCTTGTATTTATTTTTGTCTCCTCACAACCCTCAGAGACATTTGTGGGTGGTTACCGTGGCTTGTTGTCAGGTGTAACAGTGCGTCCAGGAAGTGTGGAACCTCACAGTGTGGTGGAGTGTCTGTATGCCTGTAGGGAGGGGCTGGATTTTGGAGATCTTGAGAGCCTTGGCTCAGGCATGAAGGTATTATGACAGAACACTGTATATCCACTTTAACCCACTTTTAAGTCTGAATTATTTAAACACAATTCATGCAATGTTAATTATATGCTTATATGCTATATATATATATATATATATATATATATATATATATATATATATATATATACCTTATATATCAGTAGGTTTACTGTAAACAATTAACTGCAAATGATCTTTGTGTTTTTGCGTATTGACAATATGGCCCCACTAATACTGCAGGTCATGGCGCCCAATTCCGATTCTGTGACTATATTCAAATGTTTTGATGACCCGTTTACATATTCTTTTAAAACTGACCCCAAGGTAGACATACTGACAGGAAAAGGAAGTAAAACAGGACAATAATCCATGCTCGCAGTGGAAGAAGATGAAATGATACTTCAGTATTTTGCTTCCACGCCATACTTAACAGTTGGTAAAGCAATGCTCTTTTTAGGTGGAGAAAAAAATAAGAGTAGAGCCCTCGTTAAAGCCTGGCTAAATGTAGCATCAATTGCCAAGTTATACATAGTTTGTTTTTTTTTTTATAAATAATGCATTATTTTTTTTATTTGTTAATGGGCAAAAGAGCTAAACAAAGTAAACAAAAATAAAAAATATTAAAATGCACTAAGTTATTATATATCACTGTTGGTGTCCACTTGAGTTGTTGTTATGCGCCACCTTCACTTATTCAATAAAATTCGACTTGCATTGACAGGTGAACATCCGATCTGTCTGCTTACATAGCAGACGCCAATGCTCATATCCGATTCATATCCCATTTAAATCTATATATGAATGAGGCCTGAAACCCGATCGGAGAATATCAGAGTCCATGTGCTTTTTTCCTGCTTACATGATCGTGGGTCACATCTCATATGTGCCGCATTATAGGGAAATGTGTCACTTGATACATGCAGTGTAAACGTGGCCTATCAGAGAAAAGAAAAGCCGTTGCTTTTACATGCTCAGCATCCACATGACCTCAGACTGTTTGTATTTCACATCACAGCCCTATAAAAAATGTGGACCTGACTTATCTGTTAATAATTTTTGCTATTCTGTCCTGGGTGCTGAGAGCCTTCCATCGTTACTTTGCATAACACTGCAGTGCTGTTCTCCTTTCATCTCCACCTCTGTGCACTAAAATAAAAGCAATCTAATATTCGTAAATGCTGATGTTTAATGTAATGCTTTTTCCTAACAATAATCAGTGCAGTTATTACCTTTTGGAATCACACAAGTCTACAAAAATATTTCTTTTTACCATCAGCGGAAAACAGCAGCTATGTATGACATACCATGTGATATTTCTCGCCTTATGAAACACAAATTGGCTGTTTAGTTTTTGTGTTTACGTCACACAAATCTTTGAAACCATCAAAAAAAATAACCCACAAAGAAACAGCACTTCCTGCACTTAACTACGGTTCATCATTTGCGGGAAGGCCTTCAAATACAGGACCGGTATATGAATATGTGCTCAAACACCCTAAACTCATCAAAGCAGCTGTGGCAGTGGTGGCTCGAATGTTGATTGGAAGACCTGTATTCAAGCCCCACCGCTGCCAGTCTGCCGCTGTTGGGTCTTTAAGCAAGACCCTTTAACCTTCCTGCTCCAGGGGCGCAGTATCATAACTGACTCTGCGCTCTGACCCCCAACTTACTAAGATCAGATGTGTGAATTCACGGTGCTGTAGAATAAATGTGACAAAAAAAGACATTTACATTAGTTAAGGTAGTTCTGCTATTCTTAAAAATACAGACGGACTGCTTTGCCCTTACAGGTTCACGTCAACCCCAGTCAGTCAGTTCTGGTGTTGGAAGGAGATGATATCGAGAGCTTCAATCGAGCGGTTCAGCAGGTGACCTACAGAAACTCTTTGCGGTTTGCTACGCCCGGAGTGCGACCTCTTAAACTCAGCACGTCCCTCAGGTAAATATACCTGCACTAGAGGGTGACACTGGAGGGGATTTTCAAACCTTTCCCATCACACTTCTACAAAAAACCCCGTTCCATTCCAATCCTGTGATTAATCCTGATTTTGTTTCCCATCCTGCGACATTCCCCAAAAAATGTTAGTCTTTAACTTTCATGTCTAACTCTATTTTGATTGTTTTTTGTGGCTACATTGTCTCTCATATTATTGTTATATTATTGCTAACTTGGTAATTACTGCCAGAAAATTAACCAGCCACACCAAAGCAAACAGGAGGAAAACATATAAGAAACAGAGCAACTAGAATCAAGTTCTAGTATATATATATATATATATATATATAGATATATATATATATATATATATATATATATATATATCTATATATATATATATATCAGATCCGACCTGTCTCGTGTCTCGTCTCGTGGTATAAGTGTCTCACCCCCAGTGTACAACAATAGGAACTTTCAGTTCTTACATCCCAGCTGTTGAAGTTTGCATTATGTATGTATTTAAATTGTTTTCTAAAATAATTGCTGTACATGGAGATTTTAATGACAGTCTTTAATCAGTCATATTTTTCTAGTCTATGTTAATTCCACTAAAATAAATGGTCTGAATTTTGTTTAAATTTTTATTACATTCCATTTTTTCTTCAAATGCTATGAATTTAATATTAAATTAGGCTTCACGGTAGCATGGATTTAGTTATTGTTCTGCTTTAGAGAAAGATATAACGGAATAGTTATTCTCTCTACTGATGTAGAGAATGTAAATCGGTGAACTTAACCCGCATAAAAAGACACAGGAAAACAGATACTGCAGATCCATGTAAGGATTTAGAAGATACTGTGACTTGGATCAGCTATGAGGAAGTTTATTTTTAGGAGTAAAGTAAATGCTGGGTTCATATATGCATTGATTCATGGGTCCATAAAAACACATTTAGTGACTCCGACAGTCAGCTGCCGGCTTCGGCGCCGTTAACGTCATGTGATCACTAGTGGACAGTTGAGATGCACCCGGCACAGTTCACACCCGGCACAGTTAAGTTTTACAAATCGTATATCGTGTACCTTTTTGGACTGTATTAAAAAAAAATTTCAAGCATGATCTTGTAATAAAATATAGAAGCTGTAAAAAAAACGCTGCTTTGATCTCTTTGGTTATAGCATCACCTTTCCTCATTATCCTGTTGACACACCTCACAGTGCTTAGGGCTTGGCACACTCCGTCTAACCCCTGGTTATCGTCATTCGAAAGCTTTTTCGCTTTAAACCCCAGGCGAAGAAGCGTTTCACACTTGTCAGTAAGAAGCGGAGTAAACACTGCCTTGCATGCAGGAATCTGAAACCCTGCTTTCTCTGCATTGCGGTGCCAAACGTGTACAGCGTGAAGCAATGTGGTGGTTAGAACGTTAGAGCTGGATGCTTAGCAACAGTTACTGAATCAGAAACTAAACAGTTTGTAGCTCGCGGTGTAAACGCAAAGAGCAAAGGGAAGACAGTTATATTTTCAGATATAGTTAAAATATATATATTTTTAGGACAATCTTGGTGACATATTGAGATGCTTATACGATATGATGTGGCCATATGCATCCCAGACCATCTCCAAATGTAATTTGAGTGATCGAATCTCAAAGATTTACTTGACCCCTTTCAGTCTGCTTGTGATTCAGTCCCTCAGGTTGCATGTTAGGTGTCAGGTGTAATCAGACATGTTAGTCGTTTTTTAATGCACAGCTTTTATATATGAAGGCTGGGCGATATGTCAAAAAATTGAATCAAATTTTTTCCCCACCATATTGATCGATAGTATATATTCCATTTATATAACTATTAATGCTGCGACCTATAAAACAATCCCTACAATGACTATAGCCACAAAAATAAAAGTGTAGTTTATTAATAAAACCAGATTAAATATTTGGCCTTAAAAAATAAAGACAACTTACTAAAATAAACACAACACAATATTACCACCGGTGCTAAAAGCTATTTGTTTGGGGTAATGAATTTGTACTTTTATTTTGAAAACAGCATCTAAACGCAATGTTTGGAAGGACATAGTCAAAATAACACGCTACACACTGGCTTTTGTACCTAGAAGGTTGAGTTCTTCCATGAAAGGCGTGTGTTAATTGTAGTTTATTGTTCCTTTAATTGGGTTTTTCAGTTATAATTTATATATTCATATTAAGTAAAAATGTAAAAATGGTGCTTATTACCATTATCGGCATAATTTTTATCGCAAATCGATATGATATCGATTATTGGCCCAGTTCTAATATATACATATATATATACATATATATATATACTATATATATATATATATATATATATATATAGATATATATATATATATATATATATATATATATATATATATATATATATATATATATATATATATGTATATATACAGAGACAGAGAGAGAGAGAGAGAGAGAGAGTCTAAATAAGTCCCACAATTCCTGAGTTGCACTATTAGGTTTCAGTGTTTCTGCTTTTATATTATTAAGAGCTTTTAATCCAAATTGAAATCTGTGTGTTCAGATCATGCCTGTCAATCCATCTAAAGTCGTAAAGGCTTTATAATGAAGAGATTTGCTTGTAAAATAATATAACTTTAATCATACATCATTGTGGTCAAGAATCTCTCCCTTGCAAGAAGCTGCGTCTTTATGATAATGAATTTTTTTTTTAGTTTTTTTGTCTCCTCCCCTGTATTGTCATTGGTTGGTGCACTTGTTACTCAGACCTGTTTTTAGTTTGTTAATCAGTGTGTTTATTTAAACCCTCCTGTGTCTTTGTCCTGATCGCAATTATAAGCATTGTTTACTCCTCTTTATCCCTCTATTCTGTGTTTCCATTTCCTGCTTCCTAAAGTTGATTTGTTTTCTAGATTATACTCTCGAATTGCCTGTTCTTTGTTGTTTATTTACCTGGGTTTTTGTTCATGATTGCTATTCACGCTGGAGATCAAATAAACACTCTAACAGCATCTCTACATGCCGTACATGATGAATGTACCCTCTCTCCCTGTCTTTGTGCAGGTGCTTCAGCGAGGAAGGCTGTCTGTCTTTGCGGCAACTGGAAGGATATCTGGTGGTGCTTCAGCCTGACGCTCCACAGATCTCTCTCTCAGGTGTAGGACCTCACCTGGCCCGCCCCGCCCCGGAGTTCGAGGCTGCGCACGGAGTGCCTTTATTCCCTGAACTCCGCATTGTCTGTTCCCTCTCTCACGCTGTTAACACTGCCGCCCAGGACATGGAGGGAGGGGGTGAGAATTCTCAGCTTTGGCGTAAATTTGCTATAATAACCCACACGCTTTCACTTAACCATTTCTATAAACACCTCTGTGACAAAACCCTTCGCTGAGTCATTCATTGTGCGCTAGCATCACTAGTCCCACATGCTTATTGTAGGAGGAACGTGATGAAAGGCAAAGAAAGCCCTCTAGCCTTTATTCGGGTTACTATCTATCTTGTAGCTGTTGTATATTACAATCATTAAAGTGCTTCATGTTTTGTAGGTTTAGAGTTTGTGACTTAAATTAATTGTGCACATGCTCTGTCTCAATCAGCTCTCATGTCAGACGCAGTGGCTCACACTCTGGACGGCTGTGAGGTCCAGCCATTAGGGGAAGAGCTGAACCCAGAGAAGGAGGAGCTTCTGGTTGACATGGAGGCACTAAAAGAAAAGGGGTTGGACATCATCAACACAACGGCCTACATCGCCATCACTGGTGATTTTTATATGTATATTTTAAAATATTTGCTAATGTACGTAGCACTATAGTCAGTGGCGGCCAATCAATAGGGAGCGCTGCCATCCTTAGAGAGGAACGATACTTACCATGTTAACAATAGGTTAGATATATATTGCAAATTTAAAACATTTAGTCGTACAGTTTCACTGTATCACTGATTATCATTTAGTAAAAAAATTTTACTTTTTCAATTATATGTGTGTGTCTAAGGTACGTCTGTAAACTTTAAAAAAAAACCATGTGATTCATGGATGAGCTTTGGTTGGCTTCTATCAAATTCCTCTCTGCGCCCTAAACTGTCCCATTTTGTCGTTAGCATATATATTTGTTGTTTGATATTGTTTTTTTTTTTCTTTTATATATTTGGACTGTTCTTAGCTGGCTGTGATATAAGTCATGCCTTATATACCCCTTCAGTAGACAACACTAGTATTACAGTCTCTATCTCTAAATTCGACTTATGTAAATGGCTGAATTAGAAAATTTGAACAATTACCTTAATTACTAAATTACTGATAATAAACCCACATTTTTGTAGTTCATTTATTGCCTTCTTTAACAGATGACTTTAACATTTTCAATGTTTTAGCTAGCAGTAATGATACATGGTTATCATCGGCTATTTACAGTTTACAAAGGTCACATAAAGTAAATCTATATCACATTTGCTGAAATGATGCTGGTAGTCTTTGTGAATCTATCAAAACTGATTTTTGAAGTAATATTGTAATTACGTAATTACAATTATTAAATCTATTAAATAATTACATTTTTTAATCCATCCATTTTATTTCTAGGGGCGGAGTCTATTTCGGTGTATGAGGACATCCTGCGTTCTGTTCGTTACCGCTTAGCAAAAGGCTCCGCCCGCTTCGAGAGGCGATTCAGGCTATCCTGTTCCGAAATGAATGGACGATACACGAGTAATGAGCTCACACTGGAGGTACCAAGAACACAGCTTTAAAAGAATCAGTATTAAGAAACACCTGCTTATTACCTGACTATTACTGTCTCAGTGTAAGTGTCAAATTATAGTCCCCATATTTATCCTAGGTGAATTTCCTGCACTCATTGGACAGTCTGTATCACCCGTCACACCTCCTGGCCTCCCAGCAGCAGTTTCTGCATCCGTCTCATCACACTGGGGAGCTCAGCGGACATACACTGCCGAACCCACACCGCAACTCTGGTACACAATGACTCATCAAAATCACACACTGTAATGTGATTCAGTCAAATCCCCCGCTGTGCCCACATGGCATATTTATCAAAACCAAATTCTTATTTACTGCAGTGGTTCCCGGGGCTGCCACTGTCATCATCATGGTGTGTGTGGGCTTCTTGGTCGTCATGGTAATCCTAGGCGTGTTCCGCATTCGCTCTATCCATCACCGTGGCGAAGGAGCCAGAGGAGCTGGCAAAGAAAGCAGCAATCAATGGGACGATTCAGCCCTTACTATTATCGTCAACCCCATGGAGGTGAGTGCCACAAAAAATGACTGGTTAAACTAGTCTGGTGTAAGAATAAATTCACATGTGGCTTTTTTTTTTTTTCAAATCCCCCCAGACCTATGAGAACCGCATGGGCATTGCGGCAGATACAGAAGGCGAAGGAGATGACGAAGAGGAAGTGGCCGAGTCACCAGACGACTCTGCTGACGACCAGCGAATCATCATTAAGAAAGAGGGAAGAGATTCGGTCCCTCGTCGCTACTAAGTCAGGCATATAAACACTCACACTCATGAAGTCTTAATCATGATCTCATCCAAAAAAACACACACTTGCATCTATTTACACAGCATAAATGTATTTGTATTTGCCATTGTGAATGCAATGTCTTTGGAATGTATGCTCACACACACACACACACACACACACACACACACTCACTTAAAACACATCCACACAATGCACAACGCAGAGCATCTCACGCCAACGTCCAGTGCTTAGTCCACATTTCACTTAAGACTATTAAGTATGTCTGGATGGCACAACAATGTAATAACCTTCAGTGAATGTGATCATTGCACTGTATCAAGCACCGGGTATTATTATAGACGAATGTATACTATTTTTTTTTTTTTTTCCTTTATGGTTCCAAATTCTGTCACTTACAGTGAAGTTCCTGTTTTGTACAGTTCTACAGCTACAGTCGAACGATGTACAGTTTCATTCCTTTTCTTTCAGTTGTCAAAACATTCTTGTACAAACACACCGTTTCAGAGAACGTCAGTGTGCGATATTATTCTAAGCTATATGCAGATAATTAGTCACAAAATTCATATACAGAAAAACTTCGATTTAACGTTTAATCCGATTGTCCGTTCATTTGAATCATTGTTTTTTTTCATGGCCTAGAAACACAGTACATACGGTGCAGTACTGTGAATACCATACACTATCTCTGCATACATATATGTGCAATATATACATCGTCTGCTACGTGCGTGAGTAGACAACATCGATACAACGACGGACTTTGTTCGATACGGGCAGATGTATTGGTATTCCATTCGGACACTACCCCTTTGCGAATTTTGTCCGTTAAATCCGAAGTTTCCGAAGTTTTTCTGTACTCATGTTGTAATCCTGTGTTACAGCATTAACCCCATCCCGATGGGCAGTTACGATTGTACTTAACTGTATAGAAATACTAATGACTATTATAATAATAATTATTATTATTATCATTATTTTTCATCGTTAGTTCTATTGTTCCGAAGCATATTTAGTCTTTGCACTTTGACATGGGCTAGCTGTTCTTTTCTACTTCTATCTATCTCTATAGAATTATTACAAATGCTGACAGTATCTAGTGATGACGATAAATAATAGTATTAGTAAGAATAACGGTCATGATCGGCTTGTTTATTCGTTTGTCTAACTGTGTCCATTTAAAAATTCCTTACCGTTTAAAGCTCAGCGAAGCAGAAGACCGAAAACTCTCTTTCGAAACTCCTTATCAAAGGTTTTCCCGCCGTCATTTTTATCGATATCGCAGTCTTTATTAATTCTGTTGCTGCTTATTGTTTTTCTGAATACGCAGCTGTGTCTCTCCTTCCAGTTCCTCTCTCCCAATTCCCAATTCTCCCACTGCTCACGTTATCTGCTGTGTGTTTACTCTTCTGTCTGTGTCAGTGTACAGTGCAAATCCTGTCTCTTAATAAAAGCCTGCTGTTTTTCGATGTATTATAAAGAACGAATTGAATTGCATTATTATACGATGTTACTATGGTCACTGTCGCGATATTTATGCATGTATCGGTCACAAGGATTTTCGATCGGTAGTTATTAAGAATTATCTTAATAGAATGTTAAAACGATAAAAAATTACGTATAATAAAAACATAAAGTGACATTTAGTTGACATTAGAGAGTTAAATTAAAATTTTAGGAAAAATACATTAACTGATCAAAAAATAACATACTAATAATAATATAATATTAACTTCAATTGTGTCGGGTACATGTAGAGCCAATGATCAAATTTTCGGCATTCATTGTGTAGGGTACATATAATAATAAATATTTTTAATATAGGGGTCAACTCATTGTCATTTTTGAGCAGGAGGGGTACATGTACAGAGCCAAGGACCCAATGCATTTGGTTGGCATATCCCATGGTAGGGGCTTAGAGCGCAGGGTCAGCAGCTATGATACAGCGCCCCTGGAGCAGGAGGGGTGGTTAGGTAAGGGTCTTGCTCAAGGACCCAACAGTGGTTGGCTTGCCGGTGGTGGGGCTTAAAACCCAGGTGTTTCTGGTCTTCAGATCAGCAGCCAACTTCAGCAGCACTTAGCACCTCAACCATTTGAGCCACCACTGCCCTGATAATACCTGATATGGATAAAAGTAAAAATTGGCCCATATTTAACCCACACACCCATAAAAGCATTTCTAAAAGTACCTCCAAATTTTTGAAAAGGCTTCCCAATATATTGTAAATTGTGGCTATGGGGAATTTCCTATTTACATTAACATTTGCAGCATTTGGCAGATGCCCTTTTCCAGAGCGACTTACATTTACCTACTTTATACAATTGAGCAATTAGGGGGGTAAAGAACCTTGCTCAGGGGCCCAGCAGTGGAAACTTGGTGGTGCTGGAAATTACTACTCGATGATCCAGTTAGCAGTCCAACACCTTAAACACTGCACTACCACTTTCCATTTAGCCAAAATTATAATGAGGCGCCCGCCCTATTTCACTATTATTATAATTAAGGTGGCCCTGGTGACCCGGGATTAATTCTGGCTTGGGTCCCCTCCGATCCCACCCCTCTCTCTCTTTCTTTATTTCTAATCTGTCCTATCATTAAAGGCAAAAATGCCCCAAAATATATCTTTAAAAAATTGTGAGATAAGACAAGTAACAGGTGAGCGGGTCTGGAGTGAAATCGGCATTCCAGCACATCCCAAAATTATTCAGTTGGGTTCAGAGTCAGGGCTATTGTGGGATATATTTAAGTTCTTCCACTCCAATTATAACACACCATGTCTTCATGAAGCTCATCGGCCTTGTCCATAAAGGCATTGTCATGCATTGTCTCTTAGTTCAGCAAAGTAAAATTGCAAAAAACTGCGTTTCAGTAACCTGTTTATTTAATTATTTAGTTCTTTACTGACATCTTGTACCAACAGGGACCATCCATCAATCAACCCATGGTACCAACAATCATGCTACAGTCTAAGTCACAAAGATAACGTTTACCCCCAAATGATAAAGTTTGGTATGACTCTTGCTGTATGTACACTGTATGGCCAAACGTTTGTCCACACCTTACTAGCACACACACACCCCGTTTGTTTTCCTTAAATTGTTACCACAATCACACAGTTGTTTTGAGTGTGTCTAGTTTTCTCTTTATGGTGAAGCAATAAAACATCATTTGACTTAAACGAACTGCCCCAAATACTTTTCCAGCAGGACACTGGCCCTGTGCACAAAGCTCAAGTGTCCCACACAGAGCACTGACCTGAACCCCACAGAACACCTTTGGAATAAACTAAAAGCAGGGCGGATTTAACCAAGAAGCAAGTTGCATCTTGGCAATGCAGGAAATGGGGGCCCTTCCCTAACTAATATCCAGACGTTTATATAAAGCATGTATAACATATTAGTTTTCTGTGATATTTTGTATGGTCAGGATATGACCTTTTAAAATGTAACCTTATTATATCTGTGCAAATTTGCCTCCCCCGCATCATGGATCAGCGGAACATTTTATTGCTTATGCAGCTACCGCTTTATTCTAACTAATTTCTTGGTATGATTTCTTGGTCAAAGGTGAAAGCTGACATTGTAAATAGTTTGTTTGTAAAGTTAACTTTTTTTTTTATTTATGGAATCATTTTTATTTCAATTTAAGACTAATTATTATTATTTAGTGGTTAAAATGGAAAGAAAAAAGATCAAGGAAAAGACTGCGAAATAATGTTAACCAATAGTGCATATAAGCACTGTTGGGGCCCATTCCTGAAATTGATTAGGGCCCCTAAGTCTACACCCAACCCCCGACTAACACCAACTGCACTTTAGACCTCCTTACCCAAAATAAGTCTCTGATCCAAATGATTTTTTTTTTTTTTGCCTAAATGATCACATACGTTGTGATCAAATGCAAATCAAAGGTGTGGAGTTTATTCTTATTATAAGAGTAAGAGCAAGACTAAATCTGAAATAGGATGTTTTAAAAACACACACACACACACACACGCGGTCACGTGTCTCAATACTTCACAGTTTAGAGGATAACTAACATCTAATAACCCCAAACTGCATCAATAACACACAGGTATTCCTTATACAGTGGCTGGTGAGTGTATAATGTGCAGTATGTCTAGACAGAAAGCTGGGATTAATATATCTAATCTTAAACATTACTGAAAATACAATCGTGACGGTATGAATGAATGATTGATTTCTTTTTTCTGTACGGATCGGAATGACAGCGGACTTTGTGTCTTTACGCAACGTGACTACAAGTTGCATGAAAATAAATTTTTAAAAAAAACATCCATGCGTAGAAATGACATTTTCAACCTGTAACATTTAAAGCATAACATTTCTGTATTTCTAAAAAAAACCCATAATAATCACACGCTTCGCTTGATTTTAATTTCCTGCAGTACATTACACTAGGACGAGCCACGAATTTCTGTTGTCATTTTAGGAAGTTGACGTAGTCTCGGCGTAACTTACGCACTATCCAAACCACACTGAGTACAATTACTCCGTCCTCTGGCGCACCATGTGTTCGTGAATAGCATTTGTGAAGCTTTTTGCTTCATGTAGCTGCTTCATCTCTTTTCTTGGGTCAAAGGCGAGGGTAAACATACAGATTAGGCTATATTTTCTTGACCCAGACAAAAAAAGCTGCTTTAGTTAAGCTTTGTATGTCATTTTTTTTTATTTTTTAAAGTAGTAAATATTTCGTAGCGGTGAATGAAAGGTGTGCGTTACTCACATTAAGCAGCACCAACAGGAGGAACAGCTATATCGCGCTGCGGTGAGTATTATTAGCTAGCTAAATAAACCAGCCGACTAGCTTCATTCATATATGTTAAGATTAAACTTAGTCTGCATTTAGATTAATCCCCTTTGTGTCACCCATAAAGACTAAAATGTTCTGCTAATACCGAAAGCTAATGTAGCTAACTCTCGCAAGCGCATATTAACTAGCTGTGGCTACTGAGCCACAGACATACCTGAGCTAACTAGTCTGTAGATCTGTTTATAAATTGTACAGCTATAGCACAAATGTATAAATTGGACGCTGCATCTTTAAAAAAAACTGTGTCAGATGTTTACAGAGGTTTTTTTTTACAGCTCACAGGTGACTACATGCTTAATGTAACCCTATAAACAGATGTGAAGTGGGAATCTGAACCAGGTGTGACTTAATCGAGCACATATACAGTATATTTATTATTCTTAATATCTAACAATTAATTGTTAGGAAATAAAGAAGTGCTTTTTTTATGATAGGTTATAGGGTGGAGGTAATTTTTCGCTAAGTAGGATGTGATCATGGATTAACATCTTTTGTTAATCCTGGATTGACATTTCAATCAACTAATCATAACCATCTGATGTCATCAGTGTGTGTCGATCAAACCCGCCTTAATACATTTTTTAATCGTTTCCTTCTTGTAAATTAAATTGGAATGTTATAGATGTAATTATTAAATAAAAAATACATTAAATGCTTGAAGGACATATTTAATACGTTACATGCCGTACCGAACAATTGTGTTTGTATTTTCTTCGCTGTCGGGACGGAAAATAGATGTGTGTTTTGCAGTAAAATGTATTTAGGTGTGTGTGCATGAATAAAAATTAAATTTATACATTTTTAAAAAAAATTTATGGTTATAAAAATATGGCTTGTAATTAATACATTTGAAAAGGTTGTGATTTTTATTAAATAAACGTAAAACCCTGTTTTATAGTAAGATTGTTGCTCTATTGCGGTTCTACAGGTTCACCGTTTCACAACATTTTTTATTCAGTTGTTTATTAGAGTCTGTCTAAATTCATTAATGTTTATTTTGGATTATTATAATCAATACAGTCTAAATTCACTAATGTTGTCACACAAATTATTTTATGTCTAATTTTTTATGTTGTGATCCAACGTTAAATTCAGGAATCGTCGGTGTCAGTAAATTGTTCCAAAATCTATTCATTTTTGTCATCAGTCTCAGCCGATAAGATATTTTTCAGCATTTACTCAAGTTTTTCAGTTTGTTTGTGAATGAAAAAAATCGAAAGATTAACAAACACACACTGATGACATCAGATGGTTCTTCTTCTCCTTTCGTCTGTTCCCTTTTAGGGGTCGCCACAGCGAATCATCTGTCTTCACCTACCCCTATTCTCTACATCCTCTTCACTCACACCCACTAACTTCATATCCTTGTTTATCACGTCCATATACCTCCTCTTTGGTCTTCCTCCTTGCCTTCTGCCTGGTAGCTTCATATCTAACATCCTCCTGCCAGTATATTCACTATCCCTCCTTTGTACATGTCCAAACCACCTTAACCTGACTTCCCTGACTTTCTTTCCAAAACATCTAACATGAGCTGCCCCCCTAATGAACTCGTTCCTAATCTTATCCAACCTCGTCACTCCCAAAGAAAACCTCAACATCTTCAGCTCTGCTACTTCCAACTCTGCCACCTGTCTCCAAACCCTACATCATAGCTGGTCTTTTCACTGTCTTGTACACCTTCCCCTTGATTTTAGCTGACATTCTCCTGTCACACATCACTCTCGACATTTTTCTCCAACCATTCCAACCTGCCTGCACTCGCTTCTTCACCTCTTTCACACATTCTTCATGACATCAGATGGTTATGATTGGTTTATTGAAATGTTGATTCAGGATCATCAAAGGAAGTTAATCCATGATCACATCCTACATGGTAAGATCAGGTCCACTGATGGGTTTGTTATCTGGCAAGAATAAGAATGTAAATCGTGGGACCTACAATAGGAGATAAACTGCTTGATTTATTGCAGAGGAGATGCTCTGGGGTCTGGATACAGGTCATTTGTATTGCATGGTGGGAAAAAAGAGAAAATGCATGTGTGTGTGTGTGTGTGTGTGCTGTTGATCAGTGTTACCGTTTTGCATAAAATATTCTTTAAGAGTAACCATGTTTTTTTTTTGTAAAGCAAACCATACCTGTGTGTGCAGGTTCGAGGTGTAAGCCGTGTATTTCTTGCTTTATAAATAGTGTGAGACACCGTAGAGTCATGAACAAAAGTTTTAATCATCTTTTTTTTTTTATTTTGTGTATTTTTTTTTAAACACTTGTGTGCAATATATGTACACGTGCAGTAAACAATAGATTATTTGTCTATTATAATTAATTACACCTTCTACAATGTTCTACCGCTTACATATTTCTACATAAGATCTATAACTCTGCACGTCAGACTGGCTATAACGTTGTTCCTATTTTGGATTCAAATTGTTGTACCTAGAAGCTCATGTTACCAAAACAGATTCCTTGTGTGTGAGCACACCAGGCAATAACACACCCTTCCGAATCTAATTCTGATTTCTGTGCAGTCCTCATAACCATGTCATAAAAAGCATGAAGCCTTCGTCTTCCTTTAATTATGAACGATATCATGCACAAGCTTTGGTCTGGTGGAAATCTCTTGTGGCATGTCAACCTTCAGTTATAATCAGATTATGAAGCATCTATTAGCACCAGTGGAAATTTAGATCCGGCGGATTATGTAATAAACCATGATGGCGATAGCGGTGTCAGCTAATCAGATATTATAATATAAAGGATAAACAGTATAGAATCTTTTTTTTTTTTTATAAGATTAGCAAGTTGTATTTTGCAATTAACGTTGCATTTCTCCACAGAAAAATTGAAAGAGCTGTCAGAGCCATCCTGACCCTGTGTTGCCATGGCGATGCGGGAGCTGGTAGAGGCAGAATGTGGGGGAGCCAATCCCCTCATGAAATTGACCAGTCACATGACCCAAGAAGGCGGGGCTTGGAGGCACAGGTCAACGCCCACTGTAAGTTTTGTTGCATTCAAATTTGCCCAGTTTGTGATAAACTAACAGTGTAAGAGATTGTTATCGCTTAGTATTTTCTTTATGCCGGTGATATTTAACTTTTGCAGAATTCACTTCCTGTGTGTTATTGGTTTACAGCTCTTTTTGTCTGTCTTTCCACTTAGATCCCCCCAACGCCGATTGAAATAGCCACTGAGGAAGAGGTATTTCTATAATTTATATTTGACCATTATTTGTAAGTCTAGAGTGAGAATGTCACATATGGTGCCTAAAAACGCATGGAAAACGCTCAGACTATTTCAAAGCACTCGGTCGATTAATCTCCGGATGCGTATGTCGATGCTAAGTGGCCGTCAGCTGCGTTCTCTGTTACTGCAATGGAGTTCTACCTGTGCTTTAACTCTGCTACAAAATTTATATATGAAGAAATGTTAAAAAAAACCCAAAACAAACGATGATGAGCTGCTCCATCATTTTACTGGCTGGTTTTAGTGTAACGGAAAAAGGTGAGGAAGATGATTGGTTGGTTCTTGTCACATGACCTGCGTCGCTCTTTATTTGTGTGCATTTTCTGCGTGTCTGCCTCAGAAATAATTAAATGAAGCGAAATTAAACAACTGAAAAGCAATGCCTTTTGAGACTGAACATAACTTTCAACAGGCAGAGCAAAAAGAAAATGGTTAAAATTTTTACGACTCCATTTAGAACCTAGTCATAAAGCATTTCGGTGCTAAAAGAATCCCCCTGCAGAAACTCTGTGGGTTGCATCTCGAGCATCTACGTTAAAGACATTGGATCACAAGCATTGTTAAATAGTTGCTGTCCAAATTGAACACCAAAGTCGATTTCTGGTGTTTGTAAAATCAACCCATAAGCCCCAAAGTCTTGTTTGTTAACCCTTTATTCCCCGACCCCTTTATTCCTTTGATCCTGGATTGTCTTAACCATTTATTCATGCATTTATGGTAAATTTTGGTACATTTTTTAAAATTTTTGTATTTCAGTTTGTCAAATTAAATCAGGTAGTTACCATGTCAGTGGTGGTGTTCGTTCATAAAACACTACTGTGTTCATGACAATAAATTAGATCGGACTAGTTTTCTTTGCTTCGGAAATTCTTAACAAACTGGTCATTCAACATTTTTTAACGGTTGTATGGAGAAACCTGTTGATTAAAAGGTACCGTTCAATCTTCAATCAGCTTTTTAGCTCCCTAGGTGGTAAATTAGGTGGTAAAATTTATTTTATAAAAAAAACATAAATCATTTAAGAAACTTATTAGACTCAAACAGACACATAACATCAGAGACATCCACCTTTTTTCCCAATTGAGGCGTCATTTTTAGTAATTGGTCCTAATAGATGTTGATGTTCTGTGTGGTGCATTTTTTTTTTTCTTTAATATTTTGCAATTAAGTGTAGATGCTATGCTTAATTACCCTGACTACGGCACTAGGAAGATGATTAGGGCACATTGAGATATTGTGTGTGTATAAGCGGTGTCTGATTTAGTTCTTTATTGTTTCTGTGACCGCTTTAATTCCAGCTGGTGAATGAGTTTTTACAGACACCTCGGCGTCCTCCAGCCAGTTTCGACATGGGCCAGCTTTTGGAAGAAATGCAGCAAATCGACCAGCAGAGCTACAGACAGGCCCCACAAAGAGGTAACATTCTTTTTACATACACAAACGCACTGTATTGCAATCCAAAGCTCAGCATTGTCTTTAGTTAAACTGAAGCCTACAGCAAATCTCCAGTCTTTAATTTCTAGGCTTAGAGTAAGTTCTGTTTTAATAATAGCTATATTATTACTATACTATATTACTATATTACTTCTATATTATTACTATACTATATTACTGCTGTTTGTCAGGTAACAGCAGGCACATCCTAGAGATGAGAACCCATTTATGCCTTGAACTGATTCAGGGTCACATTGTAAACTATCACTGTTTCTATTAAAGGTAATAAAAAACAGGCAGCGTCATTGTGTCCTCTATTAAAATCCACAGCTCAACTTCTGCTACCAATCAATTGCCATTATAGTATTATAACAATTTGACGTAAGGTTTAAGATGTTAACACTTTCTGCCTGCAGCTCCAGACGTAGCCGCATTGGCACTATCGGGTGACTGGACAGCAGAGTTCCTGTCTGGCGCTGAGTCCACAGTCTCTCCAGCCCAGGCAGGTTTTTGATGCAGCAGATGCTGACTGGACCAAAGAATTTATTAATGAAGTAGCAGGTTAGTCAAAGGTGTTTTTACATGCATTAGCTGAAGAATAAAGGTATAGACATTATTTATAATACATTTTACACAGTAAGCCTAACTGACCTGAGGCAATGAATATGAATACACTTACAACTGGTAGCTTAGTAGTTAAGATGTTGAACTGCTGATTGGAAGATTGTGGGATCAGAACCACCATGTTTCCACTGCTAGGGCTCTAAAACAAGGTTCCTAATGTTCAGCTGTTCAGTTGAATGAAAAAATAAGATAAATGTAAGTCGCTTGGGGTAAAAACCAATATACTACTGTCAATATACTACTTAATACTAGCCAGTATTGCCCTAGCGCTTCCCAGACACCTGAAAATCACATCCACATCTATTAAATTTTGTTGGATATTTACATTTACAGTATTTATCTGATGCTCTTATACAGAGCGACGTACAGAGGTGCTTGGAGACACATCACTGAACAGCTTCATACTGGTATATTAGATCACAAATTTCGGATCACATTTCGGATGCAGTCCACCACTAGCTAACACTTGGATGGGTTCCGACTAGATTTCTCCAGGGAAATTGTTCAATGTCAGGCGCTTTACCGAGGTCAGACTCTGGTAAAGAGGCCTGGCTTTAGTTCACTGTTCCAGATCAGGGCTATGGACAAACTAAATGAGTTGTTCCACTCCACTCTTGGCACTCTGTTTCTCTATAAACCTTGTTTTGTTCATAGGAGCAATGTCGTGCTGAAATAGGTTTGGTCCTATTAGTTCCAGTGTAAGGAACAAACAATGCTAAAGCAAAAAAATTCTGTGGTTTTTGGGAAAGATTTACAATATATAACATTTGGGAAGGTTTATAACATGTTTATAAAGCTCTTTTTTAGAGAAGTCTTGTGTATGTATGTTTTTGTAATTGATTTGGAATGCAGAATACTTGCATATGTTATTTAGTATATTTAAATTTTAGCAATAGTGATAATAATTCAACAATCGGCCAAATACATCAAAGCACAATTTGGCACAAACCCCCCAGCTGAGTGAGATGTTCTGATTGGTTATTTAAATAAGTCAAACGTGTCTGTTATTGCTTAAGTTTAAAGTATTTGGCACCAAGATCAGATTAACCTGGCAGAGGATTGTCCCACAGATCAGATAAACCTGAGACACAATTGTCCCACAGATCAGGTAAACCTGGCACAGGATTGTCCCACAGATCAGGTAAACCTGGCACAGGATTGTCCCACAGATCAGATTAACCTGAGACAGGATTGTCCCACAGATCAGATTAACCTGAGACAGGATTGTCCCACAGATCAGATAAACCTGAGACAGAATTGTCCCACAGATCAGATAAACCTGGCACAGGATTGTCCTATTGATCAGATTAACATGGCACAGGATTGTCCCACAGATCATCTTAACCTGGCACAGGATTGTCCCACAGATCAGATTAACCTTGCACAGGATTGTCCCACAGATCAGATAAACCTGGCACAGGATTGTCCCACAGATCTTCTTAACCTGGCACAGGATTGTCCCACAGATCAGATAAACCTGAGACAGGATTTGTGAGGATTGTTATGCTATAACATACAAAGCATTTTACGTAAATGTGCGCTTGCCAACTTTGTGGAAGTTTGTGACATGAATACATGTAGTTTTAAGGATCAGGTGGCCACAAACGTTTATAACGGAGGGTATTTTGTCTACATTTTAGTTGTTCATGCAACATTGACAGATTTACAGTTCTGGCTGGATTCCTCAGTTCCTGTCCTATGCTTTGAACTAATCTCCGCTTTCCATCTCTTTCTGTGTTTTCCCCCCAGACCCTGGGCGATGGGCCGAAGAGTATCTGGAACAGTCAGAGGAGAAGCTATGGTTAGGAGATCTGGGAGAAAAGGAACAAGAGAGAGAATGGTAAGAGATTTGATTAAATCGAAATGTTGCAAAAGTCTGAATGAATGTGAAAATATTTAGAAATCAGTAACTTGAGTAAGTCAAGGTCAGAAAATATTGCTTGAATGCAGAACGATTTTCAAAAGAATGAGAGATGGTTGACCTTGGGGCTTAGAAAAGTAATGTTAGCAGAACACTGTTGGTAATTGGTGGATCATGTCCTTGGCAAAGAATATGACTTGGAAAGAGAATAAAGGAGGACATGTATTGGAGCAGAGTTTCTAATTAATCCACTGGAATGCCTGAAGAAGCTGTGAATATTAGTATTAGTATTAGTATTAAACCCAACTGTCTCTAAAACCGTTTTTATAACCCAATAGGGTAAAAGAGTACCAACCAGGGGAGGAGCTGAAACAAACGGCTAATGAACTTCTTGCAAAGGTCGATGACCCCAAGCTGCAAAACACAGAGGTGAACATGTGCTTTTATTTTGCTGGTCTATTGCTGTATGCTTTTATTTCTGGACCTTTATTATATTTGGCTTGAAACGATTCATCAACATTATCGGTAGTTTTATCTCATATGTTATAATGTAAAGGCCAGCAATAGTGCAGTTTCACCAGTGTGGCGCTGTAGCACAAGCTATCTGTAGTGGTCATGCAGAAGAAGACTTCATTTATAAGAATATGTACAGCGTGGGCAGGTTTTATTAAACTACAAACAAAACATTCTGTCAAGTTATATTTTTATTTGTTAGTGAAAAAACAGAAATTATACCGTATTCTACTGTTTGCAGCAGCTTTCCAATCAACATCCTGTAAAGTTCAATCACTTCACGGTTTAATGCATCTTACCTAAAAAAACCTGCATCTTTCATATAAAAAACAGTGTCTGTGTCGCTTTCAGTTGGAAATAGAACCAGATTTTTTACTATAAATCAGCTTCCTAGTCAGTTTGGAGTTGGAAAATCTTATTATTAGTGAAAAAAAACTAAACTAAACTTAAAAACTAACATAATTGTTTGCCATTTTAACATTGAAGTAATTTCGTTGTTTCATTTGTTTAGTATAAAAATGTATAAATTAATAATATAACTTTAACTGATAATTGCAGCCCAATTGAGAATAAAAAAATGTTATTACCTAGTTTCTTTTACGAATACTTGATTATTCATTCTAATTATTTGTTGCGGCCCTAATATAAGGTAATACCTTATTCGGAGTTTACAACAGTTCTGAAAGGGAAAAATGATTGATAGTGAAATTGTTGACAGCT
The DNA here is from genome assembly GCA_005784505.1 of Bagarius yarrelli. Classification (NCBI taxonomy): domain Eukaryota; kingdom Metazoa; phylum Chordata; class Actinopteri; order Siluriformes; family Sisoridae; genus Bagarius; species Bagarius yarrelli. Next base: position 540,326 of record VCAZ01000096.1, on the reverse strand, counting down.
GCAGCATATATTCACAAACTATCAGATACTATCGGACACACTGGACTGAATATATATAATAAACAAGTTTTGTCTGCTGATAGTTCAATATTTGAGTATGACACCAACAGCTGGACCGGTTTAAGCTTGCAGGGCGACTCCAGCTACACAAATAACCACTTTTTACAACCACAATGTACAAAAAAGCATCTCAAAATACACCACACAATAAACCCTTGGCTACACCAATAGAATCTTTAGTTTACAATCCCCTGTGTAGCTTTTCACTGCTATATCTTAATGCATTGCCACCACAGCTTCTGACCTCGATTATTAGCTTAATCTATAAAAGATATTGATTGGCACTGTAGATCTTTTTCTTTTGTTGCATCTTGCTTGTTATGACCTTTTCCTTCATTTTCACAATCGATTTCATTTGCATTATGACATTGCTTTTATAGTAACTCAAATTGCAGTGTGTGCCTGGACTCCTGCTTCTTTGCTGTGTGTTTAGCGTCGTCATGGCGACCTCAGCATATCAGGATGTGTCTCTGTTCGACACATCTTAACCGTAATCCCCTCGTGCGCACAGCGAGCTGTAGGAGAGTAATGGCCGTTATTCTTGTTGTCGTTATGCAGTTCCTGCGGTTTGTTAGGCAGATTGGCGAGGGCAGTGTGACTGTGGAGGACAGAGCAGGAAAGCAGCTTGCTGATAAAGCACAGGCCAGGGAGGCACAGAACTGGGCATCCAGCTTCACCCAGGTACGCGCCCTAACCATCCTCCTAACGAGGGCATGTGCAGCCCTGCAGCCATCTGAGCTCATGCTGTTCAGCAAGAATTAATCTCAGTAGAAAAACACTCTTGTGCGCCTGTCACAAGTAACAACTTTCCTTGGTTTTTAAGTAATAAATGGAGTTTATTACTTAAAATTCTCTCTCAGCCATAACACACTGACATGTCACTTTATGGAGTCATTACTGTGCTTGTGTGCTTTGTCTGTCTGGCTTCTTCTTTTTGACCCATTGACCTCAATCCATACTTGAATATAACTTCTAACTAAACCCATAACACACCTGTCCCACCCACCTGCCCCCCATATTGGCTGCACAGTTCCTGAAGGAATCAGGGGGAGGGACTGTACAAGTGGAAAGCCGACAGTGCAGAGAGAAGAATGACCAAGCTAAAGCTAAACAGGCAGAAAAGTGGGCTAATCTCGTCAGTCAGGTAGGACCCCTGCTGCTTGGTTACACAAATACAGCGGGGTTTTTTTCAGTTTGTCTTTAATATGCTGGGGTCCATTTTTTTTAACATTTATTTACCTGTTGCTTTTATGATTGCCGCTTTATAACGCTGCCGCGTTATTATTTGTTTTTTTTAAGCAAGCCATTTTGCTGTTGCTTGAGTCCTGTGAGAGCAAAATTGCACAAAATGGCTGCCTTTCATTAGATACATCCAGTTCCTTAAAGCATAATAACGCTGCTTGACTTTTATTTAAAGGCAGGTACCTGTATAGATATGTAGAAAGAAAGATGAATAAGGGTAAGATGCTTTCGCTTTTGGGCTATTTCTTTGCTTGTGTTGTTGCCTTCATTCTAGGGCTGGGCCGATAAACCATAGCGTATCGAATCACAATATGATTTATGTCGATTTCTGGACATTTTTTTTTTACCTGATTTGGAAATATAATTAGTAATGGGAAGTGCTAGAGCAGTGGGTAAAGTGTTGGACGTATAATTGGAAGACCGGGGTTCGATTCCCAGCACCAATAATCTGCCACTGCTGGGTCCCTGAGCAAGGCCCTTAACCCCAACTTAAGAGATAAATGAAAGTTGCTCTGAATAAGAGCGTCTGCCAAATGCCGTAAATGTAATTGTAATGAATATAAATAAGCGATATTTACTCGATTGATTGGGCCAGTGAACTAATGAAACTAATAGTACACGCCGTGTGACGTGTTTTTTTTACTTGTATGTCAAATGACCTTCTTTAAATGGTGTTTAAATGCTATTTTCAAAATAAAAGTACCGATTCATTACCCCAAACGAAGGTGGTAATATTGTGTTGTGTTTTAGTAAGTCTTATTTTTTAAGGCCAAATCTGTTTTTGTTAATAAACTACACTTTTAGATGTAATTAATAAACCCTCTATTTTTGTGGCTTCAGTCATTGTTAGGATACTCTTATATATACAGAATATATATCTAAATCTATATCCTTATCGATCAATATGGGTAAAAAATATCAAGATTTTATTTTTGACTTATCGCCCAGCCCTACTTCATCCTCATCTGTAAGTGGTACAAGGTGATTATAATGCATTATAAAGACCAGCCGGTTTCCTTCCTCAGGTGTCAGAAGAGTCTGCTGAGTCCTGGGTAGATGAGTTTGCAACGTCGGGTCCCGATTTTCAGCAGGCTAAAGCTGCTGTGGAGGTATTTGAGCACACATATATACATTTTTTTTTTTTATCGCTAAAATGTGTTAATTTTGTGCACATGTGTGCTCAGAGTGATGTGGATTTTTGGGAGAAGCTGCAGGAGGAATGGGAGGAGATGGCAAAGAGAGACGCTGAGGCTCATCCGTGGCTGTCTGACTTCGACCAGCTACTTAGTACCTCATATGATAAGGTACATTTTTGGTTTTGTCTATGTTGCACATATGAAATCTGACTATTTATGTTTGTCATATAAATGGTAGAGGGAGATGGTAGCTTAGTCTTGAAGGTGTTGGACTGCTACCTGGAAGGTTGTAGGTTTGATTCCCTGCACCACGAATTTACCACTGCTGGGCCCTTTAACTTCCAATTGCTCAGTTGTATAAAAGAGATAAATGTAAGTCGCTCTGGACAAGGACGTCTGCCAAATGCTGCAAATGTAAATGTAAATATTATTTCGTAATATTCAGCTGTATCGATATTTTTACATAACCCTAATTTAATTATACTTATACTTAGAAAAAAACTAAGTATAATAAAATATAATAATTTGTATAACCACACAAATGCCATAGTAAATTTATGTTTTTTGTAGAAAATTATAATTCATTTTTGTGAGGGTTTTCAGTCAGCATGGCTGTATATGTAAGTGGCGGCGGTGCATCGGGACCTGAAATCCATTCCATTTACTTTCCCTTCTCTATGTAATTCCTTCTCCATTAAAGTTTGTGATCAACACAATCAAAACAAGGTATCGCTATTAACACTAGCTGAGATTGATCCTCCCTGAATGGCGGTGGCGCTCCAGCATGCTACATGGCGTGGTGTAGCTTCACATTCTCTATAGCTCTTACATTTGATTTAACCAATAATCATACAAATGCCTTGTTCATATTTTAAAAGCCTAAAGCTTTAAGGCTTTTTATGTGGTAATACATCCAGCACCATATTGTATTGTCTTTTATTTCTTTTGTCCTGAAATGAATCGGTGTTTTTATAATATTTATTGTGTGACGTTAATAAGAGTAGGGATGCTCTGGATTCCCTTTTTTCTAAATGATTTGAAGTCAGAATGTTATACGCTGTATTTTTGATCTGTATATTTCAGGGTTATCAGTTTGAGGAAGAGAATCCGTACCTGTCCCATGAGGACCCGCTGACAGAGGGAGTAAAGAGGATGGAAGCTGGGGACATCCCTGGAGCCGTACGTCTGTTTGAGAGTGCCGTGCAGAGAGAACCAGACAACCAGCTGGTTAGTCGTATAACCTTCTTCAGCATAAAAAAACATAATAATAATCATCTGTCTTTATTGCTTATCAGTTATCGCTATAACGCTTTTCTTATTTGCGTATAAAATTATATTCCTTTCTGTTATGCCTCAGGCATGGCAGTATCTGGGAACCTGCCAAGCAGAGAACGAGCAGGAGTTTGCAGCCATCAGCGCCCTCCGCAGGTCGGTGAAGGACAAACACATTTCTACAATCTCTTATTTGCAGACTTTTGTTTTTTTAAAAGCTGAATATTCACTGCTCTCATTCTCTTGCGTTCAGGTGTGTAGAGCTGAAGAAAGACAATTTGACAGCTCTCATGGCTCTAGCAGTCAGCTTCACTAATGAATCGCTACACCGGCAGGCCTGCGAGACGCTCCGTGATTGGCTAAGACACAATCCAAAGTACCGGCATATTCTTGAGCAGAGAGACAGCGAAAAGGAGCGGGAAGGCGTTCGAGAAAGAGAGAAGGAGAGAGAGAGATTTGGATCACTGCTGCCAGAGTAATGAGAATTTACTTTTTTTTTTTGAGTACAGATATTAGAATTTTTGTCTACAGTGTGGAATACATATTGCGTCTCTGCTGTTTTCTGTCTTTCAGGGCTCTGTTTACTGAAGTGCAGACGTTGTTTCTGAGCGCAGCGGCTGCAGATCCAACGCGGGTGGACCCTCAGCTGCAGTGCGGTCTTGGAGTTCTCTTTAACTTAAGTGGAGAGTACGACAAGGCTGTCGACTGTTTTTCTGCTGCTTTGTCTGTTACTCCACAGGTATATACACACCTACACACACAGATTGTAGTGTCTGTGGGGACCAAATCAACCAAAATGTTCTTTATTTTTAGTCTATAGATGCACTGTGGAACTTGACTAATGTGGTCTGTTTGTGTAATAGTTAAGCTGTTTCAACAGCAAGCAACATAAGGACAGACCAACATGTGACATTTACTGTGAGATGTACTGGTAAAATGACAAAATTAATCAATTGGCCAGCGTGAATTCCATTGGCTGCATTTACACTGCAGATCTTGATGCCCAATTCTGATTTTGTGACTATATTAGATTTTTTTTTATGACCCGGTTCCATCATATTTTAGAACTAACCCATATCCGATAATTGCATTTACACTATACACAGCAAAAAAACCCAAGGTGGACGTACTGACCAGAAAAGAAAGCAAAAATGTCACAATAATTCATGGACGCAATAAACGAAGATGAAATTATTATTCAGTATTCTGCACCATATTCAAAGGTCAGCAAAACAATTCTTTCATTAAGCTGAATGAAATATATCGCTGTTAATGTCCATCTGCGTTGACGTCTTGCGCCACCGTCGCTTATTCAGTGACGTCTGCTTACGCGGCAGGCGCTAATGCACATATCTGATTTATATCCTATTTATTCCCATAAGACCTGAAACCGATCTTAAAATATCAGAATCCATGTACTTTTTTCCCTGCTTGCACGGTCGTCAGTGATATCCCATCTGAGGCACATTAGAGGAAAAAATTGAAATTGGGTCACTTGATACATGCAGTGTAAATGCGGCCTTCAACTGCAGTTTTTCTATTACCTCTAATAACATTAATCTCAGAGTATAAAGACCTTATTCACTAGGGCTGTGTATTGGCAAAGTTCTGACAGTACAGTGCAATAAGTTACAATACAATACTTCCAAAAATGTAAAACAAATAGACTCTTATTATTTCTGCCATGTATGTTTCTGAGACAGTGGCCGCAACAACTACAGGAGTAGAGGAGGAGGTCGTATGATACACACTGAGGGTTTTAATTAAGTATTTCAGTTTAAAACACAATTTAAATATGTATCGATACTAAAGGTAAGTATATCGATAAAAAAACTGGAATAGTTCGCTGTATCGATCTTTTTACACAGCCTTACTATTCACAGTGTTTGCACACATTTACACACCCATTCACACCTACAGGGTAATTTAGTACACGTACAGTACATGTCTGTGGAAGGTGAAAGGAGAACCTAAAGGAAACCTATTGTGTTGTCTGTAATGGACCTTTGTTTACATAAATTTTGAGGTACTATTGCTGGACTGGCTAGGCTTTCTAGTGATATGCAATTTGATTGGCTGGGATGCATCCAAAATGGCTGCCATTGGAACAATCAGGTTTTATGGAAAGGCCTTTCTTTTTAAACTAAATTGTCCTGTGATCCATTACATGCTGTAAAATTAAAAAAAAACAAAAAACAATGCAATGAAAAAAAAACTGGATTTTAGACCCAAAATGAGTCGGAAATAAAACAGCAAAAAATTATTTGATTTTTTTTCCTTGGGTTGCAGGAGGACCTGGCAGATTTTTTTTTTCTAAAATTGACCTAAACAGAGCTAAATAAAACATAATAAACCCAACAGAACAAGGCTTCAATAAAAATATCAGTAAATCAGATTTAAGCCCATGATCCTGCTGGACCTTTTCACACATATTTCAGCAGAGCTGTAACTAAACAGAATCACAGTCTAATATTTTTCAAACAAATGTACTTGTCACAGGTAAAAGGAAGATAAATACACATTTTAAAGTTTTTAAGTCTGCTAAACTGTTTCTTTTCAAGGTCTCAGCCTGGTCTAATTTTCTTGCAGGATTATTTGTTGTGGAATAAATTAGGAGCTACTCTAGCTAACGGAAATCGCTCTGAAGAGGCTGTTGCTGCCTACAGAAGAGCGCTTGAGCTGCAGCCTGGCTTCGTGCGCAGCCGGTACAATCTAGGAATTAGCTGTGTTAATCTGGGAGCCCACAGGTAAGAGAATGCTACGGGATATGTATATATATATATATATGTATATATATATATATATATATATATGTGTGTGTATGTGTATGTGTGTGTGTATGTACAAAACTGCTCTAACTTATTGTTCTTTCCTGCACTTTCTATTCCATGTGTTGCTCTGTGTCTGCCTCAGGGAAGCGGTGGAGCATTTCCTGGAAGCCCTCTCTCTTCAGAGACAGGCCGCTGGTGACATGGAAGGAGGTGCGAGTCGGGCACCGGGCTCCGCCAACACCATTATGTCAGACAACATCTGGTCCACTCTGCGCATGGCACTGAGCATGATGGGAGAGAGTTCGTTGTACGCCGCCGCTGACCGGCGAGATCTGGACACACTGCTGGCGCACTTTTGCCAAAGGGATGGAGAAACGGACTGAAGATGGGGGAGGGGGGAGGATTTGAGTGGGTTGATAGCATGCGAGTGTGGAGAGAGGTGTTACGGAAGTACAGAAGAGTAGTTAAAGGAAGAAATAGACAAGAACAAAACAAAGAGGAAGGAAGGAATCTAACAAGTGTGAAACACATGCACTAAATACTCAGATAGACAAGCGATAATTAATGGCTGTTCTGGAGAAATGTACATCATTACGTTTTGTTAGTCAGAACCCCACAGAACTGAATTGAAGGTTTTTGCACAAAAAAGTTTGTTGTGTTTCTTTTTATTTTGTGAATTGTTGATACGGTATGTTGTGGCTCCATTCCGGTTATTTTACTCAGAAAAGGGGTTGCCTCTTAAAACTACAGATTATGTATAGGACTTTGGAAAAAACAAAGAGGGAACGAGTGTGATCACTTACAAAGCCCTACTAATCATGATTTTTAACTCGCAGTGTGAAGATGGTAGTTCTTGTCGGCGAAAAGGCAATGAGAAAAAGGATAGGAAACCTAAGCATGCGTGTCTGCTCTTTTTCCTTCACCCCTGAAATGGAATTTGATAAATAATCCTGATGTAAATTAGTTTGCTCAATTGTAAATGCTGCCATCTTGTGTACCATAATTGTATTATTATAATTATTGTTATTTGAATATAGCCAACCGACTGTACTTATGTGATTATACATGTAATCCTAGCAATAAAACTTTGAATTAACGATCATGTGTCTTTGTATTTAATACAAGGGGAAAGTGGTAGCGCAGTGGTTAAGGTCGGAAGATCCGGGTTCAATTCCCAGCACCACCAATAAGTTTCCACTGCTGGGCCCCTGAGCAAGGCCCTTAAATGACTCGGTTGTATAAAAGAGATAAATATAAGTCGTTTTAGATAAGGGTGTCTGCCAAATGCTGTAAATATAAATATATATTACAAATGAAACTTTGTGTTGTCTTCCTGTCTGTCAAAATAGATAATAGTTTGTGAAGCAGGAAATATAAAATTACCACCCAATTCTGGGTGACATCATGTTTATTAGATTATAAAAAAAAAAAAAAATAATAATAATCAATATAATAAAACATTTTTTTAAGATAAAAACAGGTCCAATTTGTCTTAAAGGTTAAAAATATAAAAGCAATAGTAGTTAACAATACTTATATACGTATAATATATGTATAAACATGTATATTATATTTAAATATGTGTGGATGAGCGGGTCCATTTATAAAAGAAAATAAAAATTATTTTTGTTATTATTTATTTACACCTGGTGGGCGTAGTGTTTTATTTAAAATCCATTTAAACCTCGAATGAATGGAAACCTCTTAGCCAATCAGTGAGAAGGACGTCTGCACATGCGCGGTCTCTCATTGGCTGATTTGAAAATTGCCCCGCACTCGATTTCAATAGTAGTCGTGACTGTTTGCGTGAGACGCAGAAAACGCAGTGAGTTAGAGGTTTATTCGTCTCCTGCTTTTTTAACACATCTCCTGTTTACAGTAAAAACCAGGGAAAAAGTTCCTGAAGAATTAAGTTCCTGCGGAAAACACGAGTTTTAGGTCAGTATTACGACTCGTAGTTACTTGTTTGGTTAAATAACTAGTAAACTCCGGTTAATTTGTTTGGCTAACTCGGTAGCTAGTTATATTTAGCTTTACAGTGTAGATCATTTTACGTGTTTTTTCCAGTCCTCGTATGTTAGAAGTTAAAAAATAAGTAAATTATATTAAAAAAAACCCTAGTTAATATTGTTCAACTCGCAATAATGTAAGCCCTAGTTAGCTTTTTAGGTTGTTATTATTAGCGCTTTTGAGTCTGTTTGAGTGTTTTGTGTCCAATAATAATTAGTTTTTTAGTCATTTTTATTACTGTTATTTGTATCCGGTACGTTAATGCCATATTGTGTTCTTTATTTTGCACCTCACACATCAAGGTAAAACTTGTCCACATTTTCTACCCCGGTCCTGTTTTCTAATAAGCTTGATAAGCGTGTGCACATTTATTTTGTCTGTCTTTAGCTGTATATAAAATATCCCCCTTTCCTCTCTTGGTTTTTTGGTAACAGAATCTAAACATGGGTACCAGTGAGAGCAAAATGACTGTGGCATCGACGCCTAAACCGGATCCGATCCAGCGACTCAAGAATCAGCGTCTAGCCCACATTGCAGATCCTCGATCTCCCTCCTGTGGGATCAACCGCACACCGATACAGGTACCAGATAGTCAATAATATACACCTGTGTGTTAGGGCTCTCCACAACTGGGATCTTGTTCTGTATCTTTGACCGGTTCTGTATGTTTTTCCCCGTTACAGGTTGGTTGCGAAGCCTCTTCTGTCCAAGAGGTTCGGGAAACAGTTGGTTCTGTGTTTGTTGATCCACGATCCCCTACAGTTGGCATCGTCCGTACTCCATTAAAGGACAGCATGAAAGGTTAGTTAACACACAAAAAAGTCCACTTTGTCTAACTTTCTTTGGAGTGAGAATCTAAAAGCCTGAGGCGATTTCATGTGTCCAGATCTTTTTCTAAAATGGTGGATAAACACCTTACATTAAATTACTGATTTAATCCTGCACATGACTTTTATATGCAGTATAACCAACTCCAGGTATGTGCTGTAATGCTATATAAGCAACAAACTTTTGAACAGGAATGCTTGTTAGGTCTGCCTAAAGGTGGTGGTGCAGGAACTAACTTTATATACACACATACACACACACACACATAACATACATACACACACATACACACACATACATATACACACACATATATATATATATATATATATATATATATATATATATATATATATATATATATATATATATATATATATAAATAATAATGGTGAATGACAGGTAATTTGGTTTTGCTCACCGAACAAAAAAAAACAATGTTGGCAACCACTGCTCCAAACAATACTTTAAAGCATTCAGTAATTATAGTATACTAGAGCTGTGTAATAGAACAGGCAGCATGATACAATACAGATCACGATATTATATGTCAAACAATATGATACAAACAGCTAAAAATACATCAAATTCAAAAGCTCTTATTTCTGAGACAATGACCACCAACGATAACCACAGGAGGAGGAATTTAATTTTGATTTTAATTTAATATTCATTTAAGCCTAAATCAGTTTAAAACTTGTATTTAACATTTATTGATACTCGAGGTTTGAATATCAATACACTATTCTTAAAAAAAAAAAAAGAAATTGCAATAGTTTGCTGCATTTTTCCACAGCCCTATAGTATAGTAGTATGTACAAGCCTAACAGACGATTGGGAAACTGTGAAGGAGATTGTGTAGCAGTGTGAAGCTAGAATTCGATTTTGTACCCAAACTTGTCTCTTTTTTTGCAGTAACGGTCAGCTCACTGGCTCAGCGTTTAAGCACGTTCTTCCTTAACGATGTGATGGTTGGTGACTCCGCCTCCACTTCACTTCCCCCGGTTGCCTTTACCAAACAGCAGGGCATGACTAGTGTAGAGCAGCAGGGTGAGCTGAGCTCCAAAGAACCCCTCCTTCCACCTCATTCCCATGAAACCACCAACTGCCCATCTACTCCGACAGATTTCAGCTCTTCCATGGGTTACGGTTCCTTCTGCAGCAGTCCGTTTGTGGTGGTCGGTGAGACTCAGGTGGAGGTCGGAGTGGATGCTGACACCACTGTTGATGAGGCTGAGGAGGCTGTCCTCCTCAGCGACTCTCCCCTAAAGCGGGAGCTCAGTCTAAGTATGCTCGGCTGTCGTGAGGGGGTTTACTCACCAGAGTTTTTCCCCTCCAATGAGGAGCGTCCTTCCACTCCTCTTCCTCCACTGGATGACGAGCAAGATGTGGATCATGCAGATACACTGCCTTGCACAACCTGGGAGCCTGTACAGTCTGCTCCTGTTTCAGTAGAGGAAGTCGTCTTGCTACCAAGTGACACCGATTCTCCACAGTCCCCTGAGCAGAAAGTATGTTTTTACTTAAGAAAAAATGTTGTATTGTTTTCAAAAACTTTTTTAGAAACCTGTTTCTTCTGTGCACAGGAAATAAAAAAAATCATGTCAGAGGAAGAGCTGAAACAGTCAGAGAAGACAAAGCCAGCCAGTTCTGAGCCCGCCATAAGCGAAGTTCTGCTGCCTGCTATAAAATTCCCCAGGTTTGACACCCGCAGCCCGAGCCAGGCTATATTTAAGCCCCAGTGGCTGGGTGTGGGATTTGGTGCAACCGGGGTCCGTGCTAGAGGTGTTCAAACCCGTGGGCGAGGACCCTGCTCCCCTCTGTCCACCCGTAGACCAGCTACGGATGAGAATGAAAATAAGGTTGTGCTCAACAAACAGAAGCAAAGAGGTAACTTGCTTTTGTCATGCTTGGCTTATTTCTAAAGTTATATGTTCCATGGCAATGATTTGTACTTTTTATGCAGGTGGCCCATCGTTTCTGTTTGAGGGTTATTATATCAGCTTGATTGTGATTAGGGAAATGTTTTTTTTGTTTCAGGCAAAACCCTTGCTGAAGGCAGATCTCCTCTGCAGATCCTCAAGGAAACAAACTCGCCTAGGAACAGCACAGCACAGGTTTATCCTTCATTTCTTTGTCTCTGGCCGACTCTTATCTCATTCATGCACACTCAGCCGTTACATTATACAATCTCTCGGACAAATTCTGTAGCGTGCAGATTGTAGGCCCGTATAGGAAACACAATATATTTTACAGAATTTTAAATCAACAACTCATTTTTATTCTTGGTCACTTCATATAAAGATATGATCTGTTGCTGCTGGAAATATCCAAATATGTAAAAAATGTCCCTGTACACACTGACACAAAAATGTCAGTTTGCTAAACATAGTCATAAGTCATCCTATCTTTTTTTTAGATTTCTGATTGTAAAATCGCACAAATGATTGCAAAAAAAATGCTAACTTTGTGTTTTAAACATGCATGCAGCTTTCATAGAAAGTAATTACATTTTTTTTTGTTCTCTCGAGTAGTTTTGCATAAAGTAGTTTTGCATAAATTTTTAAAAACCAAAAGGCTAGAAAATTATTTAAAACTATGTTAAATCAGGAGGGGCGAAAAGTAGTCTGCTTTATGTATGGATTTAAGACCATTTGAATAACATATCCATGTAAATTTATTGTGGGGGAACTGGTGGTTCAGTTGTCCAAATAAAAGACAAATGTCATTTATTTATTTATTTATTATTAATTAATTTTTTTTCCTACACACTCCTTGTCTGTCTTCTGTGCAGATGAAGCTGAAAGTTTCTACTCCTGAAAAGCAAAGATTTGGTCACATGGACAGACGAGCCCTCGTTCTTTCTCTCAACAAAGAAAACCAGTAAAGGACAGAAACTCTGGCTAGAACAGCAAACTCTAAAACTACATTCCTTAGGAAGGTTCTACATACTGTACAGTGATTGTAAACTTTGTGTGTCTTGTGTGTATGTATGTTTACATTTGTTTTCTGTCATATTGTCCCTTTTTCTTCTCAAGTTGTGTAAATAAAATCAATTATTTTAATTTTACAGTTGTCCACGTGAGAATTTTCTTATGCAAAAACTCAAGGCGTTTAATGTTTAACACGGTACTAATGTTACTTGGAATGCTTTTCTTATAACATCTTTTGTGATTGTCCCTTTTTGTAGATGGCATTTCTTTAGAGTAAGAGAAAAAGTTAATACTTTTATTATAAAGAGCTTTTGTTGGTTGAAAGTTGTAAAAAAAAAAAAAGGTTTGTTAATTTTTCTTTTTCCTTGCCAAACTGTTAAGTAGCAAAATTTCTGTAAAGTGTTTAACGTCAGATATTGTTTAGTTAAGGCAACTAACACACCTACATATTTATAAATATGTCCTCTGTAAAGAGCTTCTGTCTTCCTTTCTGCTAAAACTACAGACGAAATCAGATTTCACTCTATAATGCCATGATATTATTGTGATTAATGAGTAAAATTGATTCTGGATTCTTTCCTGACAAAGACAAAGACATAACCTTCCAAAATACTTAATATATTTGGTCACTGCTATGCTACAAACTTCTTCATCAAAATCTTTAACACCCTAATCATTTTTTCTTACATTGGCGAGCCAGCCGGGAGGGATTTCCAGTACCTTATTTACTCCAGTGGACACTCTAAATTCTCAGGTACTTCCAAAATGGCTGCCATAAAAGCAAGACCGTTTTATGGAAAATTCTTTTTACCTAAAAGAAACACCCGCTACAGAGGACATGCTGTAAAATTAAAAATAACAATATACTAAATTGTAGAATTCTAACTCGGAAGGAGTAGGAAACCTAAATACGTTGCCAGTTTGTGATTAAAAGTTACTCCGACGGCTGTAAAGTACCACACATAGCTTCTCCCTCTTCTGGTTTTCTTCCTTTATTAATGGCATAAAGTGGAAAAGCCAAGAATAGTTGGAATAGAATTATGCTACAGTTACATTGATACAGTATATATGTAACAATATAAGCATAACAATACATTATGAAAACAGCTAATGTCAAATATAGCTATTATATACTTTAAATAAAGAAAATACAGATATCTAAAATCTATAGAATATTTTCCAAACTTTTAGATCTTCAGAAATCTATAAAGCAAAAGAGTTTTAGCTTGAGGTTAAAAATTAGCATGCCAAATATATCCTGGCTGTTTGCATTATTTACACAAAAAGTGTATCACTCGTCCTGGTGGGAAGGTTTTACTTCATTTTTTAAAGTACTATGCGTTAGTAACAGTAGTTAAGAGTAAACAACACTATCTACAACATCTATCATCAACCGGTTTTCTTTTGAAACGATTTGCAGTTACTCACAGCACTGGGGTCCCCTGTAAGATGTTTATTGCATAATTTGTAGAAAGAAATTTGCCTATATATGATAATAGTGTCAAGACCATCACCTCTCCCTCTTCCCCCCCCCCCTGCCCACATACCCAGTTTTAAACCCACTCAGGTGTTTCCCCGTTTTATGTTCATCCTGTTTTTTCTGTAGACTATGTGACTCGTCCAGATGTTGTCTTAGTTCCAGACTTTCAGTAAGCTGTCCCAAGATCCTGTGCAGCAAGCCTTTCCATCAGTCGACACACCGAGGCAGCTCACACGGTTCTCGTGACCTGATATTGTTCCTGTGAAAAGAAATTCGACAATTACACAAATGTTCTTGTGGCTCTAAGTTTTAATCTCTGTTCTCCAAGAGTTTAAAATCCTAGTTTTCTTTTCTTTTAGTTCTAGTCTAGATTTTCTTTTAAAGCAATAACTTGGGTCCTCGCTCATCAGTAAATGTTTTGTCCGTGTCTGAATTTGCAATGGATTTTAAGCTGATCCCAGAATGGGAAGTAAGTCTACCTCAGGGTTCCATGCACACACACACGCATTAACAAATAAAGAAAATGTTTGGTGTTGGGAGAAAACCTAAATACTATGAGGAAACCCACATAGACCATGTAGAAGATGCATATCCTAGCTGTTGTGTTTTTTTTAATAGTAATTGTTATGGTTCTAAGGCGATTCTGTTATGATCATATTACTGTGAGACCTGAATAAACACACACTCTGTATTCTTCTTACCATTTGAGTATTCCTAAAAAAGCCAAGTGAATCATGCTAACATCTATTCTTGTTACTCCTTCCTCCTCACCCTGGCTTTTTTTTTTTTCACTTGTCCTCACTCACCCACTCTTTCAGCCTTCAGCATGTCCCAGATGTTGCATGTAAAGTCGTCATTGCCAACCAGGAGAAGGCGGCCAGAAAGTGAGGGTGCGAGAGAGGTGACGGCGCTCATCAGATTCGAGTCCTTGTAAGTGGTCAGCTCCTGATCACCACGCAGATCAAACAGCTTGCAGGATGTGTCGTCGGAGCCAGTGATCACTGCATTACCATTGGGGAAGAACTACAGAGGTAGGAAGAAAAATTTGTATGTTAAAATGTGCTTTGAATTGTGTGAGTGCGTGCACATATGATGTGAAAGGAAAAGAGAGACCCCAATAGCATTAATGTCACTCTCGTGGCCATAGAAGGTCTGTTTGCATTGGCCTGCTCGTATATCCCACAGTTTGGACGTGTAGTCACATGATCCTGAAATAAAGTAATTCATATCTGGAGACAGAGCCAGTGACATGCAGTCACCAATGTGGCCAGAAAAGATGGTCTTCTGTGACCCAGTCTCAATGTCCCACAGACACCTAAAGGAGAAATTTTTAAAAAAATCATTTTTTTTTATCTAATTCTGGACAATTTATTCTAATATAACGAGTCATTTTATCCTTATAATGTCATTGTATTAAATAAAGAAGAGCAAGTTGCTCACAAGGTCTGATCTCCAGAGCCGGTGATGATCTCATTGTCATTCAGGAAGCGACAGCAAGACAAGTAGCCTGTCAATGAATTATAAAAGATGCAGAGGAATTAGTCAATATATGTTTAATGTATATTTGTCCTTTGATCCAGACTGTAAACTGTCTTACATATATGATAGTAGATCTGGTAATTTTACAAGAAGTGTCTGTTGTTCACACCTGAATGTGCATTCAGCTCCCGAATAGCTTTTATTTGGCCATCTTTTGGTACCAGGTTGTAAATAGTGCACATGTTATCCAGGCCACCACATGCCGCTAGATTTCCTGAGGGAGCGTACCCACACGTCATTACCCAGGAAGACCTTAGCGGGATGGCGTTCACCTGGAACATGGGCACAGGGACCAAGGTCATAGAACTCAGATTCCTTCTTTCTCCTTTTAATTTAGAAATGTTCCAAATGTATTTTTACTGAATTGGATGATTGGATTGTTTTTATCATATACTGTATATCATTTATGTTTTTTTAAAATACATGAGTTTTAAAGTTTGGAAAACAGATCTATTTATTTCCACAAGAGGACATTGATTTCATATATTTGTTTATCATGAATGTAAAAAAAAATATGGATTGTGCATATTAGCACATTAATTAATAGCACATGTTGTATTCTGACATGAAGAAACACACCACATTTTTCTTCATCTACAAAAGCTTCTTAGCCTGGAATCTATATAAATGATAAATACATCACTTGTAAGGTGCTAAGTACCTTGTTGGTGGTGTGGGTGTCCCACACGATCATTTTGCCATCCTGAGATGCGGTTAAACAGAGTCTGCAAAACGACACAGAGAAACACAAAAGACAAAAACGCTAAAAATCAAACACTGCCTGCTAACTGACAATGGTGTTTTAGAGCATTAATCTAGTTTCTCGATCTCTTCTTTAGTTATGGTGCTTAGATTCAGTCCGATCAGATACCGTAACACATTAGATTACAGCTGGGTGTGTGTTCTGTCTCGCTGTGTGTTTGTGTTACAGTGAAGCGAGTGTACAGGTGCTGGCTTGCTTTGCTCTGCTTCATAATTTGCATGCGTGTGGAGAAGGTATGAAGAAATTATATATACACGTGTGTGTGTGTGTGTGTGTGTGTGTGTGTGTGTGTGGTGTGTAGCTACTTTGAATCTGTGCCCCATTGCAAGGCATAGATTTTGCCCATATGTCCTTTTAATGTTTTTCTGGATTTGAATTGAATCTTTCCCACTGCTGATACGCTGGAGATGCTGTCCTTCAGCATGGCGTCCTGCACCGATTTACGTGCCTCCTGTGGAGGATAAGAGTCAAAGAATATGTTTAAACTGATGTTGAATAAAGAAACAGTTATTGGTTGATGTATGACATCGCCTTATTTATTAATGTACATACTTACATATTTATCTCAATCAATCAATCAATCTATCTATCTATCTATCTATCTATCTATCTATCTATCTATCTATCTATCTATCTATCTATCTATCTATCTATCTATCTATCTATCTATCTAAAGCAAAACTCAAAACAAAGTCGAAAAACAAAAAGTCTTTAGCTGAAAAAATTGTATTTGAATTTAGTAGGCGCTGATGATGTAACCTGTCAGACATGATGTGCAACTATTGGTCAAGTTTAAAGTCACAACGGCTCCTTGGTCGTGCAAGAATTTAAATACTAGCATAGGAGCTTGAGAAATTGTTGTACTAATACTAAAAAAAAAAACTAGTAATGTAATAATAATGTAATAACATTGTGTGTGTGTGTGTGTGTGTGTGTGGTGTGTGTGTGTGTGTGTGTGTGTGTGTGTTGGATGGTATAGTTCAGACTGGAGATACTAACAGTGATCTGGTCCTTGAGGTTCTCCACCTCCTTCCGAAGTTGAGCCAAATCACCCATGGCAACAGTTGTCAGGCCACCAACAGGAAGTGAGACCAGGTGAACGGATTGACTTCTGGCAGGAAATGGGAAAGGGCCGATGTCAGAAAATGATTCCCTTTAATGTTTAGTTTATTAAAGAGTGTTCCTTTAAAGGCCGGACGTCTATGGCAAGGTCACATTTTGGTGAAACCAAAACACCCTCTCCCTGCCTTAGGAGGCCATTTGCAATTCAAACTCATCTCAACTGGTTTGCAAATGGTCACAAATAAAGATGTACGCAAACAAACACCGATCCAACCACACCTCCTAAAATCATTATTAAAAAAAATAATAATCAAACTTATATACACTAAACGCAGAGTCATTTCAGATACCGTGAGGTTTCTTTTATAAATTTATACAAAAGTACACAAAAAGTCATACTTGTTTTTGTTCCCCTAAACGCTTTTTACGCTAATGTTATTGCAGCTTTACATCCAGAACCCAAAAGTTATTCAAATAAAGTTACACATGTCACAACGCTATTCACTCAAAAGGAACGTTTATTAATTAAAGCACTTGGAATCCATAAATCTTTCTAAATTACACTTTATACAATAATTACAGTCTTAGAATGTAATTAAATGTCCAGCGAGAAGACAAACTCCACAGGTAACACACAACTCAATTTATTATTATAGGGGTTTTTTTTCAATTCTTACCTTATAATGCGAGGCTTTTCTTCTATTGCCGTATAAATGCGTTAGTGTCTCTAGCGAGCTCTTATGACCAAATGAGTTTGCCTAAAATTTGTTTGAGGAAGGGGAGTGGGAGAAGGTGCAGGCAGGGTTAGAGGGAGGGAACTGCTCCATCATGGACATTAGTCAAATGGTGTCTTTTTACATCTTTTACAAACACCAATGTGAGTTTTTTTCAGCGAATTGGTGCTCTCTTGGCGCATAACAAAATAGTGGAGTTTTCAGTAGGTTGTGTAGTGTAGGGAGTGCAGGAGGGCCTAATTAGGACCACGCTAACAATACTGACAAACAGACGAGAATGAAGCAATAGAAGTGTCAAACAAAAAAGCAAGGAAAAAGAGAAAAGGATGGATGGATGAAGTAAGGCTTTAGAATGGGTTTAAATCCAGACTGGGCGGTTTTTCAGAGGAGCATTTTATCTAATTGTAAACTGATGCTATTTGCATCAGTATAAGAGCTGAGAAGGTGTGGAGAGAGACAAAATGGGACAAATGGAGGGGAAAACTGAGTGAAAGAATGAGTTAGAGTGAGAGGAGTCGGGTAAAACAGAGGACAAGGAGAGCGCGAAAGAGAGAGAAAGAGAACGTGAGAGAGAGAGAGAGAGAGAGTTATATCTAAGGGTAGAGGGACATAAAGATGGTCAAATTTAAAAAAAGAATGAGTTAAACTAAAAGTGGGAAAGAGAGACGTAAGAGAAGGAGAGGGGGAAAGAGAGGGGGGGCTGTGTGGGTAAGGGGTTCGTGAGTGTGGCCTAGACATCATTTGAATCTTGTCCACTGTGAAGGACATTGTGTTTTATAGGACATCAGCAATGCACCCGTTGTTTAAACATTTCATTCACATTAAACTTCTATTAAAGCTTCAGCAGCAAAATAAAAGTCCTGATTTCAGTTTTAACATAAATATAACAAAAATGTATATTTCTATTCTAATGTATATCTCTAATATAGTGTAATCCAACCGGTCATTTGGTGTCAATATCAAAAAAATCTGTTTTTTAATATTATTATTTTAATTGTAACAAAATGAAATATAAAACTATAATCACTTACCCCCCCTTCCTCTTCCTCTTCTCCTCTTCCTCGTCAGCTATATACTCTGTTTCAAATATTCCTTTAACTCTCCACTAATGTCTTACATAACGCAGTCGCATCCTGAGCTGCTGTGCTCTCCACTCGTCCTAGTTTGTCCTGCCTCTTGGACACTTCTGTGCTGGACAGATCATTTGCAGTGAGTGAGAATAAAAGATAATTGAAAAGAGAAAAGCAGGAAAGAAGATGCCGTCTTTGACCACCTGTGTCACGGACGGCGCAGGTGCGATAATGAGGATTTAAAGGAAGGTTTCTGGAAATGTGAAAAAATTTGCATATTCATTAAACATCAAACGAAGTCCTGTTACTTTTTAACACATAGTTACGAAGTCAGGATTTTTAATATGTGTAGTCGTCAGATCGATTCTGATTGGTGGAAAAGTCATGTATGTCATATGACTATTTCAATTCCTCCGAAATGATTATTTATCACAAATGAGTAATAAGAAGAGAATCATTTGTTTATTGTTCATTGTTTTTATTTTAATAATTATTTCCGTTTCCAAGAATGCGGCCCGTCTGCGCTCCCTGTAATCATGACGCAGGCTTTGCTAGTGAACTAAGAAATAAATTTGCAATCACCGTGTGGCTGATTATTATTCACCGCTGACCATGTGACTCGCTCATAAGCAAAGCAAATAACCCGAGCGCGTCTTTTTACATCTTCAAGATGGCGGCCTGTCCAGACAGCGTGTCCTTTCTTGACTTGTCTCCGCTCGACTTGACATATTCTCTAAAAAAAAAAAACTTTTCTAAGAAGTCAAACCCAAAGATGCTGCCCTAGTATTTTTTAATAAAGATGGGTTTAATAAAGTTTTTAATAATAATTTTAATAAAGAGGTTAACTTTGTAGCCACTCTGGGCTGTGTGTAAAATTGGTCATTTGTTTAACAAAGTGTTAAAAAGATGCTGGCAGACAGACAGCAGGTCCTTCAAGGATTTGGGTGTGTTAGATAGGCATAGAAGCAGAGACAGATGGACACAAACGCTGCATCTAGAGCTCTAATTAAACGATTATAAATAGGAAGAGAGGAACAGATAAAGAGAGGAATTGAATTACACAAGCAAAATATTTAATAAGCTTATGAATGAATTTTGGGGTTTTTTTGCCAAACAAGGCAAATATATTAAGTCAGGGGTGTCCAAACTCGGTCCTGGTGTCCTGCAGAGTTTAGCTCCAACCCTAATCAAACACCCCAACTTGGAACTAAGTTGGCTGGGTGGGCAGACAGGCTTTATGGTGTATGAGGACCAGTCTTTCAAAGCACTTTGCGATGACAGGGATGAGTGCGGTTGGACGAAAATCACCCAGTTCTGATGCAGCAGAGTGCTTTGGCACTGGCACGATGGTAGCGGACTTAAAAAACAAAAGGAACAAAAGCTTTAGGAACAAAAACATTTATATCTGTTTATAACATAAGACTATAATATCAGGAATTAAAACATGCAATTTTATTCTATAATGTAATGTTTGTGTCAGAGATATACAGGCCACCAAAAATGCAATTATGACCCTTCCTCTGTAGTGTCTTTGTTTTTCTAGTCATGTGCTTTATATGTGATTAGAGTCCTGTCTCCACCCCGTTTCCAACCCATTTGTCTTGCCCTTAATATTTTGATTAGATCCAGATAATTTGTGTTTAGCTAATTAGTTCTACTCTTTATTAGTTTGTGTATTTAAGTGATGGTGTCCATTGGCAAAAAAAAAAAGGATCTAGACCTCCAGGCCCATTACAACCCATATCACCATAATTAATGCCCATTAATGTGGAAACTTTGTGGAATTTTTAACCCTACTTACTAACATAAGAATATAACGCAATACAGTTGTATTATTAAAAACATATGAAAATGATATTTTAAAACATATTTATTTAAAGTGTCACTCAATATATATTAGGTCATATTTGTAAAAAAAAAAAATAGAAAAACAACATTTTGACATTGACTTGTGTGTTTCTGTAGTGGGACATTTTTTGAACTACTCTATCAAGTTCTATACTGAGTACAGAGGTACAGAGGACATCCTGTGCTTTTAAGTTATGTGCCATTTGATTGGCTGGGAAGGTTGGAACTAGTTCTTGCGCTGCATCCAAACTGAACGCTATTGGAACAACCATAACTTGTCTATGAGCGCCGGTGTCCTACAGAGATTAGCTTCGGTCCTTATCAAATACATCTGGTCTCCATCCGATATCACATACTATTCAAGTAGGGACTACATTTAATTAAGTATATACTTCCTGATTGCTAATAAAGTATGTTCTTATAGTATGATTATGAGTAGCATGAATGAAATTTGAACATAATACATCCGCCATTTTGATATTGCCACGTGATATAAAACATCAAAGCAGTGCAATTTTGTTCTTTAAGAAAGGTTTTTTTTACTTAAAAGCGTCGGTGCGTTCCACTTTTTACGAATATGACAGGTCGTCTATCCCGTAGCCTTGGGAGTAGTAGGTCATCTGGGAACTTTATCTCGTACTGAAGAGATTTGGACATAGTACTCGCCTTGCCTACTTTAGCCTACTATATAGTATGGAAGTATGTGATTTCGGACTGAGCCCTTAACAACTTAATCAAGGTCTTACTAAGTATACTTAACACTTACAGGCAAGCGGGTTGAGGTCTAAGTCTGGAGTCTGGTAATCGCTGATTAAGCAGAAGGCAAAGAAAACAGTGTGTGTGTATTTTTTTTTTATTGGAAGGATTGATTCAGTCATTTTCACTTGGATTATTATTTCTCCTTATTATAACAGCTCACCCGCGTTCCTGTCCTCTACCATATGTTTTTGTGTTTTCTTTTCTACATAATAGCAATAAAAATTGCAATCACTTTTGCCTTTCATTCTTTTGTCTCATTTGAGTGCTGTCTAGCTCACAAACCTGTGATCCAGTTTATCCTTTTTTCACACATATATACAGAAATAATTCTCTCACACACATACAGCATCATTAGTGATCTTGGTAGATCTGTAAACACGTGTTCAAAGGTTCACACTCATGTTCAAAGTTCGTCTTTCACACTTGACACTCTTGCCCTCTCTTTGCTTCTGCCCTTAGATGTCTGGCTCTGCCCACTCCGAGCAGGTGTAGGGTTACTATCCGACTCCGCCTTTTCTTCCTTTTCTTCTTGTTTGTCTATTCCCAACATAACCTCAGCTTCCTCTCGTTCCTGGAATCACAAAACCAATCAAAACACATGGATAGAAATCTCTGTCAACACACCCGCACAACAAAATCTTCTTAAAAAAATAAAAATGTCATGAATACAATGTAGCTTATAAATAACTAACGCATAATTCTTTTTTTTAATTATATTGTCTTATATTTAGGAACAGTTCTACATGCTATTTGGTGATGGGCTATGCATGTGTGGAGTCTATATGAGGCTTTATAACCTGGATGTTGTTACTCTTGTCAGTAAGAGTGACATAAATAAATCAGACTAAGGTGACAGCAACATACTGAATCTGTCGCATATAATAATAAAGTATAATCTTTAATCATCACAATCCAGGAGACATTAGTACGGGATGCACTGGTCGCAAACACAGTTAATAGAACATCTGTAACACAAAACTGCCTTCAGGAATTTAAAGTCACTTTGAACTGGATTAATTCAATATCATCCTAAACAAAAGCAAAGCAAAACTGTGATTGGTTTACATGACAGTCAGGTCCTGTCTTGCACCATAAAAGCTGCTGGTAGTCTGAAGGTCTGTCTCTGTTATATCAGGGATGAGCAGTTAAATTATGTGTTAATAATGCAATTCCTTAGCTTTAGATAACCTTTAGATTAACTAAAAACATTTTTCAAGTTTAAAATGTATTTTTTTAAATTTAATTTGAAATATACATTTAAGTCCATCCAAATCATCCATCCATCCATCCATCCATCCATCCATCCACCCATCCATCCATACAAATTTTTTAGGCCGGGGATGAACCTGGAGCACTCGAGGAAAACTGCGGAAGTGTGGAAGAACATGCAAATTTAGTGCATGTGGGTGGGAATTAAACTTCCAATCTCACACGCACAAAATTTGCATGTCCTGTGCACATAGATTGGAATAAAACATCCAATTCCAGAGGTGCAAGAATTTTACACTGAACACATTTCACACTGAATGCCCACAGAGCTGTGGCGCCAAAAGTTTTACTTGCAATTGGGGTTTGAGGGTTTAAGGGTCCTGCTCAGGGGCCCAGCAGTGGCAACCCAGATCCTTTAATTAGCAGTCCAACACTGTAACCACTACCACTTTCCCCGATCCCTACTAACAGCGACTACTGCAACAAGCCAATATTTACATGTATGCTATTTGGCAGACATTCTTATCCAGAGTGACTTACATTTGGCCCTTTTTATGCAACTGAGCAGTTGGGGGTTCGTGGCCTTGCTTAGGGGCCCAACAGTGACAACTTGCTAATGCTGCTCATCCAATTAGCAGTCCTTAACCACTGCTCTAAAACTTCCCCACGGATATTAAAATGTCTAATAAGTCAACTTTCAGTCTGATGATGGTTTAAAAGCCAGTGCTTTGGTAAAAAGGTTAAAAAAGAAGACTTTTCCAGTAGGCTAAATGGTGTAAACACCTAAATCTGCACTGCCTGATTAGGAGTGGAATTGGTTATAGGGAATTATTATTTGCTACATTTGGCAAAGAAAAGACATTTACAAAAAGGGTGACTTATTGTAACGCCACGCCATCAGGGGAACTGTTTTTGCTTCCTCTACGTCTGGTGTGGCAGCCATATTAACTCTATGAAGTATTGCCAGTTTTGCTACATTACCAGGTAAGGAAATCTTTTAAGAACAGAAAATTCAGTTGCTAATGGACCACAGCTCTGCAGAGTTTAGTTCTAACCCTACACCGATACACATTACATGCAGCTTTCGAATAAACCTAAAAGCTTTGATTCGCTGATTTCAGAGATGTTGAATTAGGGTTAAACCTAAAATCTATATAGCTGTGGTCCTCCAGTTCCACCTCTGTCCTCTAGTATTTCCAAACTATCCCTTACCATGTCTTTGTGACGTTTTTCTGTGGTAAACCAGAGCGCAAGTGCACACCGGCGGCCTTCTGTGACTGCCGTGACACCATGAGGGTTCACAGGTCCTGAGGTAAAAGCAACAAGACGCCCACAGCTGGGCCTCACCCTGGCCTACAGAGACAGGACAAAGAATGTGAAGATTAGCACCAGCTCAGAAAAAACACAGAAAGTCTGATGTTCTTATAACTTTTTATTGGTAAATAATCTATAACACGAGGAAACTTCATCTTTTGTAGCAATAATAAATTATATTATCAAAATCATAAATATATCATAGTGCAATTAAGTTATTTTCTTCAAATACTCCAACTTGTTAGAAAGTAAGGTTAGAAAGTAAGTAAGGCAGCTCTGGAGACGAGAGTTCTGGTCTCTTACTGGGATTTGTGTCTATGACACTATCTGGCATTTTGGTGGCACTGTCCTTACTGAAGGTGACAACAGTGACAGTTTGGTGGTGCTGGAAATCAAACCCAAATCCTCCAATTAGCAGTCCAACTACCACTGCGCTACCACTTCCCCTTCCACTATATGATGAGAACTACACAGACGTGTAGGGTATTTTTGTGGTGATAAGTTAGAAGAAGAAAAGGGCCTTTAGCCATTTTTAATAATTGTACCACTACGCAATCGTTATTGTCTGGACCGAAGCTTTGATGTTAAAGATTTTGAGACAGTTGGTGTGTGTGTACAGATGTGTGTGTGTGTGTGTAGAAAATTAAGTAAAAGTCAAAAAAGACTCAAACAATTATATTTAATTTTACACTTGCAACAATGAGTCACTTTAAACACTTGAAGACGGTGGGAAGTGGTGGCTCATGGTTAAGGTGTTGGACTGCCGATTCAAAGATTTTTGGGTTTGAGTCTCAGCTCCACCAAGCTACCACTGTTGGGTCCCTAAGCAAGGCTCTTAAGCGCTAATTGCTCAGTTGTATGAATTGTGCATCTGGTAAATGTTGGTGAAGGCAATACTAGAAAAGACAATAGTTTAGAGAGAAAATATTTTTGACTTACGGTGATGGTTTTAGCATCTCTGTCTGTGAAAAAGAGCTCTCCGCCTTCAAAATTCTCATTCAAGTAAAGAATTGCACTGCAACAATAACATTCGACAGAATAACATACATGTACAGTATGTGTTCTGGCTATTGGTAAAGAAACAGGAGTGTATATGTACAGTACCTCAGGTCTCGGTGTGTAAATGCAGGTGCTTCTCTCCAGCATTGCCTGGTCTCTGGCTCCAGGATACAATTATCCACATGTACAGGGTGAGACAGATCCAAGCGTCCCTCCTGATGCCCTAGACACAGATACACACATTGACTTAAATCAGTTCTTTGAAATGTCTCCATGGCTGAGAGTGAGACCTGTCCATCCTGGAAACGTTCCTGGACTTTCCATATTTACGTTCCTGGGCTTTCCAGCTGAAAAGTTTAAGTCATTTTTTGTTAAAGTAAAGTGGGAAAGTGGTAGCTCAGTAGTTAAGGTGTTGGACTGCTCACTGCAAAATCAGGGTTTGATTCCCAACACCACCAAGTTAACACTGCTGGGCCCCTGAGCAAGACCCTTAACCCCCACTTTCTCAATTGTATAAAAAAGCTAAATGTAAGTCACTCTGAATAAAAACGTCTGGCAAATGCTGTTCATGTAAATGTAAAATGGAGGTGTAAAAATTAAAAAATTAAAAATACAGCAAGACTTGTTTTTGTTGATAGATGGTCGATTGGGTACATTTTGCTTTTTTAATGTTTTAAATTATGAAGTTATTTTGTTTAAGAATTGGAATAAACTGCATCATACACCAAACACACAAATAATAAAAAACAACTGAAATTAGCTTGTGAGACCATTAAACATTACATTTAAATAATAATTCTACGGTCAACCACTGTTCTTGCAGCAGATTCCACCATGTTTTCTGACTGGAATACCTCCAACTCACAATTTTTCCTACTCGGAATTACGAGATTGTGATGGAAAGCTTGTGTACCTGGAATGGCGGAGCGGCAGACAAGGTGTGTGTAGGAGAAATAGAGAGCGGAGTGGCTCCTGAAATAGGAGTGAATCAGGATTCTTGCTCTGTCGCCTATTTCATGTAACAACTTTGCGTCTGATTGGTTTACTAATCCATCCTGCGCCAACTAAAAGACAGAAATGTCGACTTCATTTGGAAATTTAAAAAAGCTGTTTCGAGACAATGTCTGTTGTCAAAAGCACTATTAGAAATGAAACTGATTTAAACTTAATTGTTATAGTGTAACAGCATAATTAATTATTTTTCTTAAATGTTTTATTTGTTTTTTACCTTAAAGGCTCGTAAGACAGTCAAACCCTCAAATTTCTCATGAGGTGTGTGTGGAGAGCGTCGTCCCTTGTAACCGTCACCAACTGACGCAGCAGTCTGTGAAAAATTAAACAAAATATTAAAGGTAAAACCCTGCTGATACCTGCTTTTAATTTACATACCCTGTTATACATATTATTTATGTAATTATAGATTCTATAATAGACAGGAAATTAGCTAACAGAGGCTAAAAGAGAAGTAATTCTTATGGAAAAATAGCTTGATTATAAATACTGCCCAGAATTGGAGCAGCATTGTATAAGAAGCATTTGAAAACAGTTAATAACTTTTAATTGTATAAATTAAAAAAGCTGAATCAATATTTGGCTGTAAAGCTTCTTTGTAGAAATGATCATATATGCAAATTACAGAATCAAATTAAATTTAGTTAATTACTTGCTATCCAGATTAGAATACTCTCAAATCAATTGCGCTGCTACATTCCCGAGATTGTTAGTAAGCAATATAAAAAAAAGAGTACAGGACTAATTAGTGAACCTTGAGGGACTCCCCAGACAAAGTTGTGGCAAAGGAAAATAAATATTTCAATATAATATAACTGTTGTTAGTGATTCATTAAGCAGCACTGTGAGAAAAGCGTTATTAGATCGATTTACGTAATTTATATAGTCATCAGCTTACACTTGCCAGCCGCATCACAGTATCACATTCAGATTGGGACAAAACGCCGTCTAATACAACACGATTGGTTCCGTTTAGGGCCTCGTCATCCATTGTAATGGTCACACCATCCAGACGAACAGGACCTCCTAAGATAGATCGAGAGAGTGAAAGTGAGAGAGAGAAAGAGAGAGAGATGGGGACAGACCGACAGACATTTTTGGCTTATTATCCTTATTATTATTATTATTTTTCTTAGATCTGTCTCGTTCTTTTGGTATTTACCAATAAACCTTAAACCATTTATTAAGTTTCCAGCTTTGGCAACACTGTATACACTTTTTCAGTCATGTTACAAAAGCAAACTAAACTAAACTCGACTGTAGGAAAGAAAGAAAGCATAAAATTTAGATAGACGGTGCACACTTTTAACTCATTTCGAATCTACACACTACTTACCAGCATAGAATCCACTGTCATCCACCTCTAACGCCTTCTCTCCTTCCTTTAGTTTCTCATTCAGCTGTTCTCTCTCTGCTCTGAAAATGAAAAAGCGGAGATGTCAGACTATGACTGTAACCCTTCCTTAACAGATCGATGTGTTTGTCCTTCACACTTACCTCCAGCTCTCTCTCAGGGACTCAGGAACAATGTCCTCGGGTGTCCACAGATCCTGCCATTGAGCAGATGGAAAACCAAGTTTATTTACTTTAAGTGGGCAAAAAAAGACAAAATAGACAACGGAGAGGTGTGTTTTACCGGGTCGAAGAACTTGAAATCCAGATTTTCTACTCCAAAGTAAAGTAATTTTTTTTCTGCTAGAGCTCTACTGACGTAGCTGGAAATCTCCTGTCAAGAGAATGTTGTTTCGGTTTAAGGAAACTTTTAGGTGAAATTTACACTGCAAGTCTTGATGCCCAATTTTGATTTTGTGACTATATCCGATCCGAGAAGACCCGCATCTTCATTTACACTTTTTTGTGTGTGTGTGTGTGTGTGTTTTCGATCAGCCGCAGCGCGTGGTACAGAAAAAAAATCCCTTCAAACTACCACTGATCTGGGTTTTAAACATTTGTCACAGTGAACAAAATCAATAAATATTAAAATACACAGTTGTGCTTAGTTATTATATATCGCTGTTGGTGTCTATCTGGGTTGACGTAATGCACATCATCGATTTATTTCCACATATGAATGAGGCCTGAATCCAATCTGAAATAATCAGAATCCATGTAATTTTTTCCTGCTTATAGTTTCGTGGGTCATTTCCCATCTGTGCCACATTTGGAGGAAAAAAATCGGAATTGGGTCACTTGATACTTGATGCAGTGTTTTGTATAGTAACTTCATAGTTTTTGGCTTACTGACTTCCTGTTGGATGTTAGACAATTTGTGATGTTTTTATTGCAATGTATAAAATGCTAATAAAAAATGTATGATTATACTTTTTCTTACGGTTAGACGATAATATAGTTATAAAAAGCTTTAATTTAATTATCATGTGTCTTCCGTTAAATAAATTGTTATTGTAATTGTTATGTAAATTGCTGTGTCTCTTTTAACAGCTTGTTTCACACCTTTTTAACAAGAAAGCCATGTTTGAACACTTTCCCTTTAATATTTAACATCATCGTGTACCTGTAAAGGGCCTGTTTCCTGCGCTTCAGCGTCACTCGTCAGAGACTCGGTGTAGAACTGCAGGTTACTAAGTGACTCTGAGTCGTTTGGGTAAAACAGCAGCAGAGAACGCAGTGTCTGCACCGCCCCCTTCAGGTCCCCCGCTACCAATACAACAGAGAAGTGCACATGAACAAAGCAAAAACGATCATTCAATGTATTATATAAGGAATAAAACCTGTTCTTACAGAAATTTATTAAATGGGGTGTGTGATGTGGTCTAGAGTTGGTCATTTTCTAAATAACAGCTTAAACAAAGGGCTGTATTTTTCTTACTCAATGTACCTTTAAACATATTTTTATTTATCAACATAAAAAAATTAGGATAAGACATAACTACAACAGACAAGTGACAACAGAAAATATATGAATTTAAATAAGTTATACATTTGATTAACAGATTAAAATTAGAAAGTTTATGTGCAAACTGCGACTGAATATTTGCCGACAAAAAACTGGTATGCAATAATAATAATAATAATAATAATAATAATAATAGATATGTGTGAAAATAATGCAACCAAGTAGCATGGAATGGTGCACATTTATTTATTTATTCTATAGTTACACTCCTGATATTAAATATCTATTAATATCTATGATATTAAATTAGCTTACATTTTATAGGACAAAAAAGAATCCTGTCAAAGTTTTAGGAGACTGGAAATTTATCATCTTTAATGAATTTCAGACTATTTTTTTTTAAAAAGCTGCACTGAAAACTGTGCCATAACATGTTTTTCTTTTCTTTAATTTATTTTTTTGAAATATTTACTATAACAGACTATCTATAAGAAATGAGTGAATGTAGTGCAAGTGCATAAATACACACATTACAGCTGCACGTACTGTGACGTTATAGACTATTTAAAACCATTCTGACCAATCAGAATGTAGTATTCAACAGAGCTATTGTACATACAGTAAGGTATTAGTATATGGAAGCTTTCCCACTGACAGTTTACTCTAAAACAGAGCTTCGTTTTATAAAAAAAAAAAAAGTTATGGTGATGTAAAAGCTGTCGTGTGGACCAGGAAGTGCACCAGAGTTCAAAAACTATGAAGACCTGCAGGTGGGTAGTGTGAGTTCGGTTGCATGGGATTAATAGAAGTTTAAAAGCAGAACTAAACTAGAAGCTTTAGTAAACTCTGACCTTTAAACTGAGCAATATGGAGATGCTCGAGCTGTAACGGAAGAAAATCCTCCTGAGAAGAGATCCGTCTAGGTCGTGTGGATACCAGACCAACACATGCTTGTTTGCATGCCAGCATTGCAAGAGACAGGGCTAAAGAGTAAAAAAAAAAATTATACAAAATCTTTGAAACGGCTGTTTCTGTATGGAATAAACATTTTTATTAATTTTTATTCACTTATCCTTTCACCTGCAGCTTTTTCATAAGCTCCCTCAGCTTTGTCTGTCTCTTCTGGAAGTAGCTGTGAAGCAACTACACACTGAGCTTGGCATTCATCTGTCTGCTTAAGCGTCTCGTTCACACACTGTTTCCATTTCTCCACAGCTCGGGGCCAGTCAGAGGAGCTCTCAGCCATGACAGCGGCATCATAGGCCTCCTGTAAGATACAGCAACAGTTTTGCAATTCATCATGGGCTGAATATTTTTAGCTGTCCCATTTACATGTCCATCCTCTAACATATTTTTTGTTAAATTTACTATATGGCCTAAGAAGGGGGGGGGGGACTTTTTCCACTACAATTTGGTATTTGTGATCATTCAGCTAATGTTGGAAGGTTTGGGGTGTTCAGGTTTATTCTAGGGGTGTTCAGTAGGCTTGAGGTTTCAATCTTTGTAAACCACATTTTCATGGATCTTGCTTTGTGCAGTGGGGCATTGTAAAGGGTAAATGTGTAACAAAGTACTAAAAGCATGCATATTTTAACCTCAGCTTCCCTTATATCTTCTACTTCACCTTACCCAGTGCTTCTCCAGCTCTCTCTCTCTGTCCTGAAAGGCATCCTCCGTGACACCGGTCATCCGTCTGTACTTTTCAATGTTGTTCCTCATCTCTAGGTGACTCGGGTTGGCCATAAAGAATGTGTAAGCGGCAGCCGCGGCCTTCCTTGGCTTACCCAGCTGTTCAGAGAAAGAATAAAATTGTCTTAATTTCACTCAGTACTCGTCATTAGTAGGATGTAAATAATGCTGAGGTCTATTAGATCTGTGGAAAATAGGTGCAAAAAATAGTAAAATGTTTTGTTTATTCTTTATAAACACAAACCTGATAGTAGATAAGCTGCAGAAAATTGTAAGCATTGCGAGTCCCAAATTCATACTCAATATCTGACGATACAGGAAGTTGACCAGCGGGAGTGACAGCTTGATTTAAACAGTATCGTATACACTCTGCTCGCTGCTGGATCCAGTCCAGTGCCCAAAGATCCCAGGTACTGCCTTTTTCTGTGTCTGCATGCAAATACACAGTTACAGAAGCAAATGTGCATTCACTAGTTATCTAATTAGGAACACAAGTATCCATGCCACTAATTGGGTAAAATGAGAGTATGAATAGGAGAAGAATAAAGCATTACTGTAAAGGCTGTGTGCCATAACTATAACCAATTAAAATTATGGCACCAAAAGTCTAAAAAACAACCAGTGGATTTCTTTAATATTGCATGCTATCATCTCATTTTAGTCATTCAACTTCAGGAACTGTCTTCTCTTCATGGGTGTGATGTAGAGCCGTCGCCAACATTACTGGAGGCGGGGCAAACTAATTTATGTAGGATGTGATGCCAGTGCAGTGCATCCCCAAGCATACAGAAGTTCATCTAGGGAAAGTTAGTGAAGCCAATATTTTGACATCTGAGAATTGAGCAGACAGCTAAGGATTGAACACACAGTCGAGGATTGAGCAGACAGTTGAAGACTGAGCAGACAGAGGAGGATTGAGCAGACAGCAAAGGATTGAACAGACAGCAGAGGATTGAACAGACAGCAGAGGATTGAGCAGACAGCGGAGGATTGAGCAGACAGCGGAGGAATGAGCAGACAGCGGAGGAATGAGCAGACAGCAAAGGATTGAGCAGACAGCAAAGGATTGAGCAGACAGCAGAGGATTGAGCAGACAGCAAAGGATTGAGCAGACAGCAGAGGATTGAGAAGACAGCAGAGGATTGAGAAGACAGCAGAGGATTACACAGACAGCAAAGGGTTGAGCAGATATCTGAGGATTGAAGACCCTGGGCTACGAGGTTCTAATGCTACCCTCTGGAAATTTATCTAAGATAGCTACATGATGCATACAGAATTTCCTGTGTTCAAATCCCAACATCTCTGAAGGAGACCTGGTTATCAGGTTTATTACTGGCTTAGTGATTAAGGCTCACTGTGATTTATATGTGACAGATGAAAGCTTTTTCCTGACATTTACTTTTACTCAGTAACTTTTATATCGCCAATGCTTACTTAAGATACACATTTATTTAACAATATGACTTTTTAAGCTCACTGGCGAAGCAATAAAAAGTTAAACACACACACACACATACACATACATACACTGGAGGAGATCTGGAATTACAGCACGGACCACTGTGTAACCCCTTTGCTATGAGAATAATAAAGACGGGTGCATAAATATGCAACATGCAATAACTTTTGAAAGGTGACATGGCTGCTTTGGTGGTAATATTGAAGACTACCTAATCTGGACACTATCTCGTCCCCCGCAGTTAAACACTCATCGTGGCACTTTCGCCTGATCTTGCGCAGGGCTTCCCGGGTGGATATGGCCAGCTCGACATACTCGGCCGCTTTCTCCCAGTCTTCCGTGAAATAAGCGCGCACTCCGCGGTAGTACAGTTCGTCGTAAGGCGGCAGAAGGCCTGAGACAGAAGTCGAGGCTCCCGCACTGCCTGCAGCCAGGAACAACAAGGCGCACGAAGAGAGAAAAGCACGAATAAGCGCCACGTCTACAGGCGCATTAAAGCGCAGCGCCATAGTGCACACACAGCGCACAGACCCACAGCTTAATGGAGTGATGGAAGGGGGAAAAAAAGCAGCAGCCAAAAAAAAAAAAAAGGGAGGAGTGAAAGAGATGGGTGGGGGTGTACTAGGGGTGTGTGCGATTTAAAACTTCAGTAAATCTAAATAATGCAAGCTGTATTTAGAATAGAAATATAATCAGTAGTATAGCGCCTACGATTTGGGAATTACGACAGTAATAATTAACAGTTCCCTTCAAAGCTCCGTTATACACTTCTGAGTAGCAATTTTGGCAGATTATGGGTTGTTCTGTCTCCATATTGTGTTTACAAAACACAGACTGACCCTGTTATTAAACGTGTGGGGGTTAATTTCTGAAATGCAATTAATGGAAATTGAAATGAATATATTTAGCGGGACATTATTCATGTGATAGACGTAACATGATTCTTTTTTTTATTCTGTACTTAAAACTTGAATTCCAGTTACAAACGTGTTTTTACTTGTTTGTACTTGTACGTGGTTGTTACTTTAAAAAATTGTGTATCGATGATCAAATAAAATTATATTATAATAATATCACTGTTTTATGTTTTAAGCATAAATTATTTGTGGGTAAGCGAAAGTTTAATATCCCGCAGCCGGATAACATCATCACGTGACTATGTTTCCGTCAGCCTGTGTTAATGCGCACTTTCAAAGTATTGCACCAGAAACGTGAAATGGGACCTGCAAATTCCGAAAAAAAAACCTTAATTTGAATATTAAAAAAAATTTGGGATCGCTTGGGGTGTTTTTTAAGCTGGTTAATGTGAATAAATAAAGTTAGGTGAAAATGCAGAGTAAACCCACGTGACTAATCGGCTCCATTATGCTTGTCATGTTTTATGTACTATTGGTTCCTAGGTTACCAACGCCACCGCTAGCTGCTTAAACAACTTAATCGAAACGCGTGTAATTTACAGTTAATTAGTTAGAGTTTTATGTTTTTTTTATTTTGCAAACTTAAAAAAGATTAACTGCACTTTAGGATGGCAACCCGTGTTATGACGGGTATCTGAAAACAAGAAAGCGCAAATTTGAGACACTTTACGGTAACCATGTCTCTCAACAACGAGACGCGAATGCTCCAATACTGCGTTTTAATTGGCTAATAAATTGTAATTTGAATCCTTTAGCCAATAACGCGTTAGAAGGCGGGACTAGCCTGAATTCAGGTGGGAAAACAATTTGGTAGTACTGAACCGGTGCACTGGGTGGCAGAAAGCAGCAGTTCATTGAGCGAAGCGGAAAGAGAAAGGGGAGTAAAGCCGAGCTGTCACATCGCGCCTCGTATTTTGGGTTGGAGTGTTGTGGTCTGGGAGCAAAAGCAAGACGGGACGAGTGCGTGAAAACAGGACAGAGTTATCGAGAGGACAATGGCGGAAGCTAGCGAGATCCTGATGTCAGTGTTGTCCACTATTCGGGTGCCGAGGCCCGGAGACCGCGTTCATAAAGACGAGTGCGCGCTGTCATTCGCCACTCCGGTGAGCTGCACAATTTACTCCCTACACAAACAACCAAACAGCCCAGTATTCATTCATATTCTTCTCATTTTGCGCTTTAATTTCCCTCGTTTTTTAAATAAAAGGTTTATTTCCGTTTTCTGTTTATTTTTTATTTTTTTTTAGCATTGCTGCTAATGATGCTGACATTCGCAGATTAGCAGAATGGCTAGTTGTGTTCATTCAGAAGTTGATACGCACCTTAAACCAAACAAGAGTCTTATGTTAGTTAACAAACATAGCAGTTTTGACCAGCGCAATGTTTTTACAAAAATAAAAAAAGACACCATTAACTCCATTAGAAGCCCCAGCGTTGCTAGCTAACAGTGTCGCTAATAGCTAACTAGCTAAGTCCGCTGAGTAATCATCAGGCAGCATCACAACTGCATCCGAGCTTCTTCATTAATCACAGATTTCTGTTCTGTACCAACAGTAAACTCACTTAAAGTGTAAGAGCGACATATGTTTCGTAATCTAACCAAGCCACTGAGGTTTAAGGGCCTCGATCAGGGGCCCCTTTGCTGCTTTATAGTTCTGGGAATTGAACCCATGATCTTCTGACCAGCATTCCAATACCTTAACCAAGAATCGATCACTTCCATTATGTGTTTTTTGTAAAGATATCACAACAAAGTTGATGTTAACTATATGTCTTGTCGTTGCTGCTTAGGAGAGCGAGGGAGGGCTGTACATCTGCATGAACTCTTTCCTGGGTTTTGGGAGTCGTTTTGTGGAGAGACATCACGCCCGGACCGGACAGAGAGCGTACCTGCAAATCAAACGCACACGCAAGCCCCACACTCAGGTAAACTCCATCACTTTTCCTCGGAATCTCATGGAAAAATCGGTACACATCCCAAAACAATAAAAAAAACATCACTCATTTAACAATATACACTGCCACATAACAAGCACAGACATATCTAGAGGAGGTTTCGCACAGACAGACCATTAGACGGACAGCTGGAGGTCTGGATTCTGGATTTTTTTTATCCTCGAAAAAGACATGGAAAGCAACCAATCACAGTTTGGATATCAATGAACCAAATAAAACAGACCAGTGCATAAAGTGTTTTATTCACATTTTACGGCATTTGGCAGACGTTCTTATCCAGAGCGACTTACATTTATATCCTTTATACATCTGAGCAATTGGGAGTTAAGGGCCCTAATCAGGGGCCCAAGAGTGGCAACTTGGTGGTGCTGGAAATATAACCCTGATCTTCCAGTTAGCAGTCCAAAACTACTTAACCACTGTGCCACCACTTCACTATAAAAGTTCTGCAAATGACTGGAATAATTGACTTCATTTGGCCTTTTTTTTTTTTTTTTTTTTATTAAAGAATAAATGCGTCACAGCAGAGGACTGTTAATAAACCACGACACACCTTTTCTCCTGGAAAGCTTGTCAAATCCAACCATCAAAATGACTTTAAAATCCTAAATGTTTGTAGGCCGGTTATATGAGACGAAGACTGAGGTAGTCGAGACAGTGGAAAGGAAAGACGGCCATGAGAAGGAAAATCGATCCTCCTCCGGAGAACATGTGGTTAGATTGTGTCATTAAATTTTATCACTGCTTCCAAGGGTGGGAAAAGAATGTTTCAGAGATTTGTCATAGTGTCTAAGGATTTAAAATTTTTTTTATAAAGCTTCTTTTAACACAAAGTTTTGGTTCCTTGCCTCGGTCGTCTCTGGATTGCTTAGTTGGGGACTCTTCATTCACAGATACTAGTTAAAACTGAACTAAGTGTTCACTGTTGTCCTTCTATTAACACACTTTTCTACTATTTAATTCTCTAAAGCTGCATTCACTTGACAATTCGGACTTATTTTTCACGCATAACGCATACTTATTTTTTTAGCATTTAGCTAAACGCTATCTAAGAACATTAGAAATTAAATTAAAATAACTCTAAGAAAAATAAATTAAGCAAAAACTAAAAAAAACCAACTTTTTGTGATATAGAGTGTTAAAGAATAATTCGCTAAAGTTTAGCACAGATTTTTGTGAAAAAAAAAAAAGCATGGAAATGAATGTTCCTCTCCGATAACATTTAACTATACACACACGCACACACCTCCAGTGGAAGAAACCTGTGAACATTTACAGTCTGGTGTTGATTGTCAGATGCACTGCGTTGTTCTCTCTCTCTCTCTCTCTCTCTCTCTCTCTCATTTACGTTTACATGTACAGCATTTGGCCGACGCCCTCATCCAGAGCGACTTACATTTATCTCTTACACCCGGTGGAGCAATTAGGGGTAAAGGCCTTGCTCAGGGGCCCAGCGGTGGCAATGTGCTGTGAATGGAACCCTGATCTTTCAATTAGCAGTCCAACACCTTAACCGCTGTGCTACTATTTCTCCTGATCCTAAGTATCAGAACCCGACTCGCTCTTACTGCCAAGTACTGTGGGTTTACTTATACAGCGGTATTTGTATCGGTGTGCTGGTATTAAATGATAACATTAAAATGAATCTTTAAACATAAATATTAACATATAAATCTTTTAGAAAAATACAAACTTTACTGTGCTCTGAATTCAAGTAGTTCACAGTTTAAAACAATAAGGTCCAATATAGCAATCTGACTTGTTTCTCTTCATGCATTTCAGAAGAAATAACCAAGTTGTGGTTTATAGAAAGATTTCAAGTAAAATAGGAGACAAGTTTTAATCCTGCTTTACTTTTGTTTGTCTTCTTTCTTATGTGTTGTTAGGTGTTTCCTTTGTGTGCATAAAAACCCGCTAATACGTACGTATGTTTTAGAACGAGGATGACGGCAGTACTGGTTCAGGAGATCCTCCCAAGAAGAAACCCACTCGCCTGGCTATAGGTAAGAGACGGCCATTTTTAATATCAGTCAGCAGTGTGTTCCTGAAACTGTTGAGCACTGCAGCATGATGAAGAAGTGCTGGCTCGAATTGATTCAGATCCAGCACTAAAAATGCTGACTGTTTGGAACACGGAACTGTGCCAGCCAAGGGTCTCAAAAAGTTCTTATAACTACCAATGAACTGAGATTTGCAAAGAAGTGTTTTTTGGGGGAAAAACAAGTGGAAGTATAACATTGCAACAGAAAATCTGATCCAGTGAGAAGGCAACTGTTTAAATAAGCAGTAGTTCCCCAGTGGTTTACGTCTACATATGAGGTGCATGGAAGTCATTTTGTCTTAGTTTGCAGATACACCGTTTTGTGTAAAATGTCTCAAACCTATTAGCCATAGAATAACCACTGTGTGGTCGATTGTCATTGGCTGCTGTGCATATGATGTCACACGCTCTATAACAAGAAAATAATACAAAGTTATTTTTATACAGATGTAGTAGAATTTATTGTTTATAGCATAAATCAGGGGTCATCAGATTTGGTCCTGGTGGGTTGGTGTCCTGCAGAGTTTAGCTCCAACTTGCCTTAACACACCTGCCTGTAAGTTATAACTAGCAAGACCTAATTAGCTACTTCAGGTTTGTTTGATTAGTGTTGGAGTTAAACACTGCAGGGCCAAGTTTGGGGACCTCTAGCATAAACTATATAGCTATAAATTGTTTTATTTAGACTATAAGACTGCCGGACAGTTTGCAGCTGTCCGGCAAAATCTGATCGCTGCTTGGGTCCCCCCAACAAAACACTGCGCCACCGTCACAGCACTACCAACAGCATGAATCCATGGACTCGACCTACTTGGTTTCTTGGCAAGCATTGGGCCTGTTAATATCAACCAGTCATCAGGTAAATGCTGCAGACTATGGCTGATCATGTGACTCCCCTTATGTGCACAGTATAACCTCTACTCATGTCCCAATGCTGCATCCCAAGCTGATTTCACAAACATAACAATGAGTTTAGTGTTCTTCACTGAAGTTCCCAGTCACCGGATCGGAATCCAATAAAAAACCTTATTTCATTTGAAAGTTGCAGAAATTGTGTAAGGCAGGCATGTCAACATGGAGCAGAATCTAACAAGATTATTTCCACCATCTCTCGGAATCATTGTCATAAAACAAATACCGCTGAGAGCAGAAGGAGGCCTCAAACAACACTGTGTTCCTAATAAAGTTCTTGACAGATTTGTTAGACCTACGTGTGAGAGATACTATAACATGTAGTTTGTTTCTTTTTTCCATAGAGAAATGTACATTTATCCTAATTTTTTAATCCAACTGAGCAGTTGATGGTCTTATTCAGGCCCAGCAATCTCCCGATTAGCAGTCCACACTGAGCTAGCACTTCCCTAAACATCACACTAATACCTGATTGGTTCATTTTAAATGATGAAACTTTGTGCTTATGTTCTATAACGCTGTGTTTCAGGGATCGAGGGAGGGTTTGACGTGGAGCAGGAGCAGTATGAGGAGGAAGTCAAGATTGTCCTTTTTCCCGACAGACAGGAAGTGACCTCAGAGGACCTGGTCACTATGCCAGATGTAGTAAGAGAGCGAGTAAGTTGGAAATGAATTTGTATTTTGTATGAGCTATTTTATATGAACTATAAATTCAGAATGAAATAAAGTGTATTAATTCGGAATCTCTTTTTAATAGGTTTTTGTTAGATTTTTATAATATTGCCATATTTAATAGTACACCTTAATTGGTCTAAGAGTTACATTTAGATTTAATGTAATATGTAGAAAGGAAACTTTTGATTTGTAGCCTTACTAAGCCAGTACTGTTTATGCTGACAGAAATAACGTGTGTGTGTGTGTGTGTGTGTGTGTGTGTGTGTGTGTGTGTGTGTGTGTGTGTGTGTGTGTGTGTGTGTGTGTGTGTGTGTGTGTGTGTGTGTGTGTGTGTGTGTGTGCTTGCGCATGCAGGTGTCTCTGTCGATGTCAGGGCTGTTGGCTGCAGACTCGGTGTCACAAGCTTTGCAGGTGCAGCAGTGGGATGGAGAAGTTAGGCAGGAGTCCAAACATGCACCTGAGCTCAAGCAGCTTGACAACGGAGTCAAAATTCCTCCTAGGTATACACACACACACACACACACACACACACACACACGCACACATACAAACCCTCACACCCACTCGGCTAACATACCATAAGAACTGGAACTTTTTAACCAAATTCTCTCATCTAGAACTCACTAAATAAATTCTATTCAGTTTTGTTACACCATATTGTTAAAAGGTATTTGATTAGCGTAAATACTTTGTTGGTTAGTTTTTAATGCTTGGTAAGTGCTCTGATAGTGTTTTACTTTTACTGATTGCCCAGCGGCTGGAGATGTGAGGTGTGTGACCTTCAAGAGAACCTGTGGATGAACTTAACCGATGGGAAAGTGCTTTGTGGGCGGAGATATTTCGACGGTTCAGGTGGAAATAATCACGCTCTTCAGCACTTCCAGGAGACGGGCTACCCGCTGGCTGTCAAATTGGGCACTATCACCCCAGACGGAGCTGGTAAAACTCATAACAGCAGAACTATTTATAAAATGATGTTAAATGTGTGACGTCTTTAAAGGACCCAAGTTATGATTCTTTAGGGTTTTAAGTCTATAATTTACTTTGATTAAAAATTCTAATCGGTAGTGTAAAAAAACAGGACGGGTCTATGCTAAAGCGGCCTTGGTCTGTGTGACGTCACAAAAACAGGCATCTGAAAACGGCTTGATTTATAAGAGAGGAAATGATTTAACAAAATCGAAAAAAAACCCCACTGTGTGGCTCTTTATTAGGGTGGTTGCCATTTCAGTTGCTAAATTACAGTTTTAGTCTGTAAAAACTTTTTCTGTTTTGACCAGTTGATGGCACTTTTCTGGAATAAAAAAATGTAACACTTAAAAATTAGTCTGTTTTTCTCTGTGCCAGTTAGTTGCTTAATCTCTACATTAAATTAAATGATTTATCCATTTATAATAACGGCTTTGAGATATAAAAGATAACGTCAATTAAAAATGGCTTCTGTTTAGCATTTTATATTTGTATTGTAGCACTTTTATAAAAGACGCATGCTGATGTTTTTTCTTCTTCGCTGTATCGATTGATGGGTGTATAATAAACCTGCTTCTTTCAGATGTTTACTCATATGATGAGGACGACATGGTTTTAGACTCAAAGCTAGCGGAACATCTCACACACTTTGGTATCGATATGATGACCATGGAGAAGGTGAGCCATTTACAACATATGTCATCTTTATATTATAATTATTCATTTACATAATATCTGTGCTTGAAATCTATGAGTGGGTTATTGTTAAGATGTTAACAGGAAGTATTTAGCTTTGCAGTAAAAGCCTGATTTCAGAGATCCTGTCTCTCTCTCTGTCTGTGTCCGTTGCAGACAGAACGCACTATGACTGAGTTAGAGATTGCAGTGAATCAGCGTGTGGGTGAGTGGGAGGTGATTCAGGAGTCTGGCACTACATTGAGGCCACTATGGGGCCCCGGGCTCACCGGTATGAAGAACCTGGGCAACAGCTGCTACCTCAACTCGGTCATGCAAGTGCTCTTCACCATCCCTGACTTCCAGGAAAAGTCAGTAACGTACAATTTTATTAATTGTCTGTAAAACTGTCTAATTCTCAAATATAGGGCTCGGTAATATGGCGAAAATGTATCCCAGCAATGACTAAGTTCATTAATTACGTTTTAAAGTATATTTAATTAACAAATCTGACTTAAAAATTAAGACAACTCACTAAAATAAACACAACATATCGCCACCTGTGCTAAAAGTTCTTTGTTTAGTGTAATAAATTGGTACTTTTATTTTAAAAACAGAATCTAATGGCTATGTTTGAAAGGGCATGACACAGTTTCGACTACATTTTTGTGTAGAATTTGTCTCATGGTGGCACAGATTATGACTCACATTATGAACCCAGCTTCAGCTATATTTTTGGATATTTATCGACACAAAATTATCTGGATTACATATTACTACTCAAATATAGTTTTGCCATAAATTGCTGAAAATAGATGGAAAAATATAGATAGAAATAAGCTACAGTCCTACGCTAGATATAATAACTGATGCAGGGTAACAGGGTACCCTAACCTGAAATTATTTGTAAATTATCTTTACCAGTCTCCTTATATGTTTAGAGCTGTAAAAATCACTAGCCCCATATACATGGAAATTTGTATTAATTGTATTTAACAATAAGTTTAATAGGTCCAATCTGAATGAAATGCTCCATGTAAACACTTAAATCAGATTAAAATTTAATTCAGGTAGATAGATGTGGGATAACACTTTAAATTCGATCATACGAACCCTCCCTCATGTAATCAGCTCACTCCAGGTACTATGTTTTTCCGCAAAAAAGTCAATTTCCTGGAAAATGTGTCACATAAAAGTATTGCTAAAAATTGCTATACCAGATTGTAGCACAACCATCACCAATCCTTATTATTTAACTTTTATTCAAAGAATTCTGCTAAAACAATCCTCCTTCCGCGTGTGCACTCATTTTATAAAAGAATTCACCGCCAGCCTGTACTACCGCACTCGCATGCTTAAGAACATCACAGTGGCCATAACTAGTTACATTCTGTCATATAGTTTATAAGTAATACACAAACTATGTCACAAAATTATTCACGTTAATGTCAGTTCAGAAGAGATTACATCACCCTCAAACGTGGCTAATGTTTTAGTCTGTGCCTCTGTGACTATAGAAGCACTAATCGTAATCGAGTCCTGCTTAAAACATGATTCTGTTTTTTTAACATGACGAGTGTAGTCATGTGCAAAAAATCTGTTGATGCAAATTTTCCTAATGTCTTTTAATCTGTGTAAAATACACCCACATTTTCAAATTCCAATTATTGTAAAACCAAACGCATTGCACAAACATTCCGCTTTGTTCGTTCCTACACAATTTTTCCAGTTGTCAGCTCTTTCACTAGGGAGACATCACTGCCGATCATCACTCGACCGAATACGCCCGCATTGTTGTGACCGGATGGAAAGTTTCAAATTTGGTAGACTTTAAACTTAATTAAATGCTAGTAGGATGTTATTTAATGTGTTTTTGTGTTTACAGCAGTATTTAAAGCAGAACGTGTAAAATAAACTATTGCGCCCATTTTTTATAGAGTGTCTAACATGCTTTAACAGGTATGTGTCCACCATTGACAAGATCCTGGATGAAGCTCCAAGTGACCCCACTCAAGACTTTAAAACACAAGTGTGAGTTATAGAAATTGTATTTATTACATCGTCATACATAGTTCGACATGCAGGGGAATGCTTTAACGGATTGTCAGTGCTTATGAGCCGATAATAAAACATTTTTGTAGAAAAAAATGACTTGCATTTAAAAAAAAAACAGGACAATATTTAAAAAATTTACCAATATAATGGACTGCTAATTGGAAGATCGGCGTTTGACTCCCAAAGCCACCAGGTTGCCACTGTTGGGCCCCTGAGCAAGGCCTTATATATAACCCCAAATTGCACAGTAATATAAAAGAGATAAATGTAAGTCTCTCTGAATGAGGGTGTCTGCCAAATGCTGTAAATATCAATACTATATAAATATCTTCTCTCATCTCGTCTTAGCTTAAATATAAAAGAATAAGCGAAAATGTGAGCAAAGTGTTTTTGTACTATGCAGATGTGCAAGGCGATGCATTACATTTACATTTTTGGCATTTGGCCCTTATCCAAAGCGAGCGGTTAAGGGACTTGCTTAGGGGTCCAGCAGTGGCAGCTTGGTGGTGCTTGGAATCAAACCTCAACCCCAATCTTCTGGTTAGCAGTCCAGCACCTTAAGCACTGAGCTACCGCTTATATTTATAGTTGATTTATTTGCAAAAGGAAAACAAGACACAGTTCCAGAGGAAATGTCCAAGCGCTACAGATGTTAACAGACTGAATATTCATATTAATTAAAATGCTTGCTCGGCATCTTAATTTGTTTTAACACATTTTACTTGCCCAGCAGGGGTTACCAAAGAGTAGTGTAATAGGAGAACAAACTAAACAACAATTACACTCTTACAAATAGTTTTGATCTGGTGACAATTCTTTCTTCCCTGTTTTTTTTTTTTTATTAACTTTTCCTTCTCTTTGGCTGACAGAGCAAAACTGGGCTATGGTTTGCTTTCGGGAGACTACTCTAAACCTTCTCCAGACCCAGGTGATGACCTCAGCACATCCTCTGAACCCAGGGTAGGACATTATTCCATTTGCTTGAGTGCATCATGGGATGAGTTTTTTTTTTTTTTTTTTTTTTTTTTGTGAAATTTTGTACTTGATTTGCAAAATAGTTTTTTAATATTGTGTCATAAAAACTGAATCTGATTATATTGCTTATTGCCAGAAATGTAATTTAACTTTCTATGACAGCAGCTTCTTCGGGTGTAATATAATTGTAATAAGCTTGTAATAATACATAGATATTTAACACAGTAATGTGATGTGAGAATGGCCTGGCATTCTGTCCAAAGATTATTGTGTTTTTTACTGATCTTTTAGGAGTTACTTTATTTTTGTTTTGTTTTATAAATTAAATTTAACTATAACCTGTTAAAGGCTGTTTATTAATTGAAAAAAGATTAGATTCATTGGATAAAATGTGTGGTATAATTCGAATAACACC
Source organism: Bagarius yarrelli (assembly GCA_005784505.1). Taxonomy (NCBI): domain Eukaryota; kingdom Metazoa; phylum Chordata; class Actinopteri; order Siluriformes; family Sisoridae; genus Bagarius; species Bagarius yarrelli. The sequence goes on along the minus strand of VCAZ01000096.1, from coordinate 496,691 downwards.
GTTAGCTGAGCTCTTATAGGAAAGTAATACACTTTTTCTATGAGCGTGAGCTATCAGAAATCATGAAAAATCTAAATCTCTGCAAATCAAATTTGATTCCATTTTTATTTAAGAAGAAACAACATTTGCAGAGATTTAGAGACCCTTAAATCGAAAAAATGTTAAACAATTTAATCTATAGAAATAGAAACTTAGGTGGTATTCCTTAACAGCTTTTAATATTTGTCTTTCAGGGAGATCAGGTTGGCATAGCACCACGTATGTTCAAAGCCCTTGTAGGACGGGGCCACCATGAATTTTCCACTAATCGGCAACAAGACGCTCAGGAGTTTTTTCTTCACTTCATAAACATGGTGGAGGTAAGCAAAGTCCCTTCTCCTTCTGTCATTTCCCCACTTTTTTTCTTGTTCACGCTCATGTGTGTATGCACTATATATTTCTTTGACAGAGGAACTGCCGGTCAGGGCCCAACCCATCTGAAGCATTTCGCTTTTTGGTAGAGGAAAGGATTGTGTGCCAGCAATCTCACAAGGCCAAATACACCCAGCGAGTGGATTACTTGGTTCAGCTGCCTGTGCCTATGGATCAGGCCACCAACACAGGTAAGAGAATGTTCTCGTCCCTAAACTACTTTAAACTGCTAAAGCTTTGCAGAATCCTTTCCTTGTTCTCCTACTTTTAACTCCTTTTAAAACATTTTTTGGGCTTTAGATGAGTTACAGGAGGCTGAGCGTCTGCGGGAAGAGGCAGAGACGACTGGAAACCCCCCTCCTGCCGCTCCTCGAGCACAAATCCCATTCTCAGCCTGCTTAAATGCTCTCAGTGAGCCGGAGACACTCACAGACTTCTGGAGCTCTGCGGTGCAGGGCAAGACCACTGCCACCAAGTAAAGACTCTTATCTTCTATTTAAGCACTGCACTTTGCTCTTTACACATCAGTTAACCCGAAATCGATGACTGACCTTCCCTCGTCTTTTCTGGGTTCCAGAACCACACGTTTTGCCTCATTCCCTGACTACCTTGTCATCCAAATCAAGAAATTTACTTTCGGCCTGGACTGGGTCCCTAAAAAACTGGGTAAATTTTGAATCTGCATTGTTTTTGTTTGTTTATTATTTGAGCATTTAATTTTTTTTTGTTACTATTTTAATGTATGGTTTTATGAAGCTAACGTACATCGAGACATACAAGTGTAGTATTCAATTTAATTTATAGTAGTAAAATATTACCAAAAATTTGCTTTGTTTAAAAAATATTTTATTTAGCCTAGTTAGTGACTGATGGCGTATATTTATGAGATAGAAACACAGTATTGTGTGCTTTATTTTAAAATCTGGACCTAAATCTTTATTGACACACATGTTAATATCAGAGTTTTTTTTTTTTTTTTTAAATAAACATTTTTATACATTATTTATCTGCTAGATGTTAGCATTGATGTTCCTGATACACTGGACCTGAGCGAGCTCCGGGGGTCTGGACCACAGCCTGGGGAGGAGCTTCTTCCAGAGGTGGCCCCACCTCCTCTTATGACCCCTGACGTGGAGGTCAAAGGTATCCTGGGTTTCCATGGCATCGAGGAGGACGACTCTCTCTATTCCCCACTGCTGTGTCAGTCTGTCTGTCTCTTTTTCTTCCTTCCTCTTTCACCTGCCCACCTGTCACTTTTTCCCACCTTTCTTTCATGCTTTCTTATTTGTAATTTATGTTGCGTGTTTGAACCATGCTAAATTTTTAGGCAGGCAAAAGCTGTGAAGTAAGACTGCTTTGCTGTTGATTTTTAAACGCCTTCGTGTCCAACTGGGTTTCCTTTAGGACAGTGAGTGCATTGTGGGTAAACTTTCTGATCTAAATGAATGCGTTGTGTGACTACATTTTGTTTACATTTGCAGAAAGACTACTACTTAATCATGTACTACATTTATGTAAGTACCTCGTGACCGTTGAAAAAACGGAAGTTTTAACCATGTAGTATGGTTATGTTTACACCATCTGGAGCCTATGAGTAACCAGTTATAAGAGAGCTCGTAATCATTTATTTCTTATGTAGGTTGAAGCCAACTCATTGACTGAAACAGAAACAACTGTGTAGTGTAGAAAACCTAAAACTGGGTGAGAAGCAGACTGGGCCTTAAGGATGCTGTTAAAAAAAATTTTAAAGAACGCAAAAAAAAAGACGTTAAAGCCCATATATACAGTGATTTCTAATAAAAGGCTTTACAAACACTTAAAATCTGATTTGACAGATCTTATTTAGTTTTGTCATTTAACCACAAAAGAAATTACCTATAAAAAAAACAGACTATTCATTTGACAGATGTTTTTCCCCTACTGTAATTATTGCGTCATCAGAGAGACTTGAGCTAGCAGGTCAAACTGCACTGGGTAAAGGCACGTTTAATGAGAAATAACTGGAGAATGATGAATTCCTGTGGTGGTTGAAGCCAGTGCCTGAAAAAATGTACTAGGCAAGCTGTGTCGTTTGTCGAAGACGTTTTTTAAACCGGGTAAAACAGGCATCAAAGCGGTGGAATCACACAGACACAAAGCGGGAAACATTGTTGTATTGTACAATTGTATGTGCGTGAATTTTTATCGCAGGTTTAGTGGTATTACATTATATATAAGTTGGTATCAAAAGGGCTTCAAAAGTCTTCAGTTTAACTTGTCTGTAAACGTTAACATTTCGCAGATATGGTTAGTCATAAGTTCAGATAAAACATTTCTAAATCATCCCAGCAGCCGACGGAAAATAGTGCGAGGGTGATGTGCTCAGATTTATGTGTGTCTGTAACAAGTCTGGAAGCTGCATTTTTGGATTATTTGTAGGGTGTAGGGTAGCGTGCAGAGAAATGGAGGTTTGTAGGAATGCTGATAGAATGTTCATTTGTTAGGATGTACAATAATAAGTGTCTATAAGCAGTAGTGAAGCATGGTATCGGTTCCTTACAAGTTTGGGCTTTTATTTCTGCAAAAGGAGTTGGAGATTTGGTCAGGATTAATAGTAATGCTAAAAAAAACATATCCATCATGCAATACTATCAATAAAATGTCTGATTAGCTCGAAAACCATTTTTGCACATTGTTTTTTTAATATATTTATTTGCAAGTTTTTTTATTTTTCATACCTTAGAAAGGAGTTAAACATTGCATTTCTTTCGTGGTATTCTCCTTTGCCATGCCATTATTGTTTAACTCAACTCATTTGCAGTTTTCAGTAGTCCGCTAAAGTTCTGTTATATCAAGTCTCTATAGGAATTTCTGTGTCTGTTTCTCAGCTCCAGTGTTAGACGAGTCCACCGTGTCTAAGCTGTGTGAGATGGGCTTTCCTCTGGAGGCCTGCAGGAAGGCTGTGTATTACACGGGGAACACGGGTGTAGACACTGCCATGAACTGGGTGATGGAGCATATGGATGATGCAGGTAATTGGATCGGTGTAAAACTTCTGCAAGCTGAAAAAGTCTCGCAACAGGTTCTCGTAACCAATCCTGTTTCTCTGATCGTTGTCTGTACGGTTGGTTGCAGATTTTGCTGCTCCGTTGGTGTTGCCCGGCTCTAGTTCTGCTCCTGGCTCCACTCCTACAGAAAGCTTGTCAGAGGAGCACCTGGCAACCATCGTCTCTATGGGCTTTAGCAGAGATCAAGCCTCACGTGCACTCAAAGCTACGGTAATAACACTACATAGTGATTATAATTACACTTTTAGAACATAACCATCTCTAAAAAGGTTTGCGATATGTTGATGGTACAATCATAGATTATTTACTCTGCAGCCAAATTTTCTCAGCTGCTGCCAGGTGACCTTGAAAGAGTGCGCATAAACATAAATCAGCAGATGTAGTGAACATAAATTAGGTAGATTTTTTCAATTGCTGCTATTTTCCCTAGCAGAAGTAATAAAAAAAAATACAGCAGTAATAAATGCTGTTGCCTGCGTCTACAAAACAAGTGTGTTTCTTTGTGCAAAACCTTTTTACCTTGATACCTGCTGCTGTAAATAAAAGGCTGAAATAAAGGGCATTGGCATGGCAGTAACTCTAATTTTTTACTGTTATGGCCAAGTGTTAAGTTGTCCAGGAAATTGGTTGATGCTGTAGCATTAGGATTTCCCTTCATTAAAAAGAAGCAGAAAAACCCGTGTTTCAGCATGACAGTGTTCATGTGCACAAAGCCTCAGAGCTGCATTAAGCCACAGTGAGTTATAAATGGTGAAAAAAAAAAACTAGGAATGGAATATCCTGACTCTGACTCAACCCCACTGAACACCTTTGGGATGAACTGCAACACAGACTGCAACCCAGACTTCCCCATGCAACATCAGTGTCTGCATTCACTGATTTTACTGTGGCTGAATAGAAAATCTTCTAAGACCATAGTCCAAAATCTAGCGGAAAAGCATTTCCAGAAGTTTGAAGGTTAAAATTGGAGTAAGAGTGAAAGTAAAGATGTTAAAAAAACCCCACATATATATTTGATGATTAGGTGTGTGATGATCAGGACCTCAGAATAACCGGTTGCATGCTTGATCACCAAGATGAAGATTTTTGGTTTTTTGGTAATATGAAAAGCTAATGAGAGCATCTGACTCAACAGAAGAAAACCGAGATGAAAAATAAAAAGCGCTTGACTTGCATCTAAAAAAATGGTCAATAAAATAATTCTGTGATTTCTGATATAGTAATGATTTGCTTATTCATTGAAAAATAGATTAGTACTTTTCTGGTTTGTTTCTGCTTTTGTAGTAAAAATGTTATGTGTGCAGAACAATGTTCTCGAGAGAGCAGTGGACTGGATCTTCTCTCACCTGGATGATCTGGAATCTATGGAGGTGTCCGAAGGCGGCCGCTCAGAAGGAGCCAGTGAAGCCAGCCGAGACGTACCACCCGGACCACGAGTACGCGACGGACCAGGGAGTGAGTAGAAATTATTAAACAGTGACGTCAGCTATCGAAAGAACGACTTGCCTCACCCAATTTACGTATTTTTGCATCTTTACATTAAAAAAATTCAATCAAAATGAAGTAAAGGGGTGGAGTTTTGGGCTCCTTTCAAAACCACGTACTACTGAAATGTGTACTAGATTTAATCAACTACATATTTCTCTTATGGGTAGTATAAATGAAATTGGTTCTAATTACTACATCCGCCATGTTGATATGGTCACATGATACACAAGGTCACAGAAGCGGGAATTTAAAGTTGGATAACATTAAACTTGAATATTGTTAAACAATTGTGTTTTAACCACAAGGAACAATGACTTTTTCTTTAAAAGCAGTTATAAAGTGCTGCGTCCATACTTCCAAATCCGGGCTGGAGTAGTGGATAATCCGGAATTTTTTTACACACTGTAATTTGCATGTTAAAGATTCAGACATACTACTTGCCCCGCATGCTTGTTTCACCTACTTTATAGTATGGAAGTATGTGATGGCAGACAGAGCCTTTGAGATTAAAGCCAAAATAATATTGATTTAACTAGTTCAGGACCTACAGTCATTGTCCAATTACATTGAAGTTTTGTTAAGTTTTTTTTTTAACAAATCTCTATGGGCCTTTGTTTCTGTTCTGCAGAGTATGAGCTTTTTGCCTTCATCAGTCACATGGGCACGAGCACAATGTGTGGTCACTACGTCTGCCACATCAAAAAGGACCAACAGTGAGTAAATTTATCCCATTTATTTCCTAGTCCCCTGATGTCATGTCTTAATGAAATACGGATGACCTCTTCTCACCTCTTCTCACCTCTTCTCACCTCTTCTCACCTCTTCTCACCTCTTCTCTTCTCTTCTCCTCAGATGGGTAATCTTTAACGATCAGAAAGTCTGCGCCTCTGAGAAACCACCCAAAGACCTGGGCTACCTGTACTTCTACAGGAGAGTAGTGGAGTAGAAGACATCATACACACACGTTGTCTTAGCTGCTGAGGGATGTGAGGGAGGGGGGCATAATCAAGCTTCTGAACTGATACAGTCTTTTGTTTGAGCAATTCGTGCACTTCTTCCTCTTATACTGTCCACAGCCAGCCAGGAGAGGGGCATGTTAGAGTGAACAGTGCTTCAGGACTCACTGATCGCACAAGTGACCTCCTATATAACGTCTCTTTCTTTCTCTCTTTGTCTGTCCCCCTCTCTCCCTCTCTTGTCTCTCTCTATTGCTCTCGCTCGCTCTCTCTGTCTCCCCTCTTCTGGTTCTCTAATGGTTATTGTGCAGTCTTTGCTTCTAGAGACAGGCTCTACCTTTTTGTTCACCCATGTGTAACCCAAAAACTCCAACAAAGGCTCCAACATTTAGATCACTACACAACATAATAAAATAAAGGGTACACATTGAAAAATTACACACAAACAGAAAAAACTAACTGGTTGTTGTAAAGCTGAAGGGTTTTTTTCTCCTTTTTGGGGGAAATAAATTCATTTTGTTTTTTCTGCTTTGAAAAATAAAAAAAAGAAATAAAAGATGCGTCTCTTTGCCAAGGAGTCTGTCTGAAATTATTTAATAAAATGGTGGTCATGTTTAAGGTACAGGTTAAATTTATTTTTATTTTTATACTCATCTCCTTAAACACAGCTTAAAGAATTTAAAAAAAAAAACCGAATTTTGTACCTCTATAAATTTTATTATATTTTAATATGTAGTGATTCTAAATGCTCATTAATTTCTGTGTCACAGCAGAAATCGAGACTTATCAGACCAGGCAGCGTTTTTCCAATTTTCTATTGTCCATTTTTGCTGAGCCTGTGCGAATTTCAGCCTCGGTTTCCTGTTCAGGAGCGGCATTCGGTGTGGTCCTCTGCGCCTGTAGCCCGTCTGCTTCAGGGTTCGATGTGTTGTGCGTTTCAGAGATGGTATTCTGAATACACTGGTTGTAACAAGTGGTTCCCTGAGTTACTGTTGCTTTTCTATCATCTCTAACCAGTCTGGCCAGTCCCCTCTGACCTCAGACATCAACAAGGCATTTTCGTCACTGGATATTTTCTCTGTAAAACCTAGAGATGCTTGTGCGTGAAAATCCCAGTTGCTCAGCAGCTTCTGAAATACTCAGAACAGCCCGTCTGGCACCAACAACCATTTCACTTTCATCTCGTTTCTTCCATATTCTAATGCTCAGTTTGAACTTTAGCAAGTCGTCTTTACCACATCTAGATGCCTTATTGCATTAAGTTGCTGCCATGTGATTGGCAATTTGTGTTACCAAGCAATTAAACAGGTGTACCTAATAAAGTGGCTGGTGGGTGTATTTGTCTTGCTATTTAGTTTTATAAATATAAAGTAAATATGTGTGTTGAGGCATTTCCTGCAGTTTCTGAAGCATTTTTACGACGATGCACAGGTTCTAAAGGCACAGAGAAAAAAAAAATCTTTCTTGTAAATCAGTCAATAAAGTCCTTAAATGTTTATTTCTTTACATTAATAAGGCAAATAGACACGTTATAAGGAACTAAAACTTGGCTTCAACATTTTCTCTCTACACGTTTTCTCACAAACTGCATGTCACTCACATTTTTAACAAATTTTTTTTTCTTCCGCTTTGTTTTGTGATGTGCAAAAGAAAAAGCAGCTGCTCACAAATCCACATTAACCTACTTTACTTACAGCACACACCAGCCTCTCAACTCTCCGGTAGGAATGACAAAATATCGCACTCTTTCTTTTCAACCTAGTTAACACAACCTTAATGCTTAAAATATCCTTTATTAGTGTCTAAAGTCAGTTGAAAGCTATTCTTTGTGTCAAGGTTAACGATTGAAAAAAAAATCTTTTTAGTTAAAAATAAATTTCATTTTATAAGTGAGCAGTAAAAACATAGATTTGATTAGGAACTCATTTATGAAAAAAATCTGTTTCGATTAGACTGATTTTGCAACGTTTATTGTCGTAATATAAAATTTGCACAGTGAGTTCGATTTTATATTTTTAATCAGCGGTGTATTTAGGATTAAAACAATTAATAAAAAAGTATAATAGGAATCCAAAAACAACATTCTAATTGTAAAGATTGTAAAAAAAAACAAAACCCCCACAATTTTTACAATCATAATACCAAAAAAAAGACACACAGTCGAGAGAAACGACGTTTTAAAAGCATAGTGAGAATAAGCATGAGTATAACAGTTAAAAAAACCAACTGGTTATTTACAACAGTGTTTCGTTTGTAGTGTTTAGTAAAAATAACCAAAAAAAAAAAAAAAAACTTATTACAGAATTTAGTCTATAGATTTCCAACCAAAAAATTTATAAATATATTTATATTATATATATATATATATATATATATATATATATATATATATATATATATATATATATATATATATATATATATTTTAATATATAATTATAAGTAGTGTGTAAATAAAACCATGAAAAGCTACCTAACATCAGTAATTACAATTCTACATGGTACTTGGTGTTTATTAGTAGTTTATATTATCATTTTTATATAGTTGTTTTTAGTTTATACAGATTTATGCAATACTTAATGTAGAACATATTTTAATTTTTGGCATCACATCTGCTAAAATGTTTTATTTTGTATTTTTGATTTTTTACATTCTTATTTTAAAAAAAAAAGGACAACCAGCTTATTGCCAGTTAGCACATAAAGAAAACCGAAAGGGACATGAACGGAAATGGCTTTTTTCAATTTTTGGATAACATTTGAAAGAAAAATTAAGCATATTTTCAGACACATGGAGCAGAATACATTTTTAAAAACCTTCTATCTAGATTCAGCACAATTCCTTATCATTAATATAATCTTAATAAAACTGCTTCGTTTAATAGATGGTTTTTCTTCTCTTTAGCATCTGAACTGAGAAATGTTTAGGTCCCAAAACCTTCTTTGGATCACCTTTGGTAAGTGAATATTAATCAGTAAGTAGACATATAGTGAAGCACCTCTAGAATTATAACTAACTTCAAGTTTGCTGTTGTAGCAGCCTTTTGTGTAACCACAGGAAGTTGTACAGTATTTTATGCAAAAGTTGGAGACGAGATAAAGATGGACTGTGCTGGTGCAGATCCAAAGAGTGATATCGAGTGGAAATTGAACAACGCCTTGCTGTTTTATATGTACAAATCAGGCAGGAACCGCAAAGGTATCAAAAACTTTAATGAACCATTTTCTTTTCTTCTCACCGTCCGCCTCGAAGCCAACATTTGGCTTAGATTTTCAAGATTCATGGGACATATACAACGTTTTGCTGTCTATAGTTGTATTAAAGTGTGACGGTTTAATTTTTAAGGCAATTCAGACACCAGTAAGAGGACATGGATAGAGGGAAATATTCTAAAAATCTCCCCGTTAAAGAGCATCGACTCTGGATTGTACACATGCAAATCATCCAGCCACACGCTGTACGTAGCATCAGGTGAGAGAACATGACAAGTTCTGCGTCGAATTGTTTTTATGAATCATAATCATAGTTTTAAGATTTTAGGCTTATCGTCCAAGAGCAAAAATCTAAGAGATTGTACTGACTGATCATTTGGATAAACTTGTGTGTGTAAAACTTTGCAAGCTAATGTTACACTCAAATGAAGTGAAAATGCTTTTAAATGCACTCAAATATTTAGAATTAATAAAAACTGATTTGGTTGAATTTATGTCAGCTTTTTGTGTCAAATGTGAGTGTTAGTTGTCTTAAAATACTAAAATGATAATATAGGTTGGTTTTTAACCACATTAAATCTCAGTTAATCTGAAGATCATAGACTTGACTAGTGTATATAGGAAGAAAAAAAATCTTTCAAATGTATATTCAAATTTTATTTTTAGTAATTAAAAGTAAAGTAAAAAAAAAAACCCCAAAGTAAATCAATACTAGTTATAAACATTCACTTCAGCATTTTGCATCACTTGGAGGGGGGAGTTAGGGCGATTTAAAGGGTCTATGGACTTTTCTTTTCTCTAGAGATCTGTTTTATTAGTGGTAACAGTGCAGGATGTGTGTGTGTGTGTGTGTGTGTGTGTTAGAAAGTCCAACGTCATAGTGGTGCTAGTGGTGCCCCTGCTGTCTATAAACACAACTTGTGGCAAGTTTGCTTCCTGTCTCATGCATCTTTCTCTTGTTCTCTCAGCCTATGTGGACTCTTCTTCAGTGTTTTACTCCGGTGAAACGAAGCTGAGCTGTGATGCTAGCGGAGATTCTGAATCAACATTTCATTGGTTAACACCGAAAGATCAACCGTATGCCAAGGAGAAGGTGGTTACGGTCAAACCTGTGACTTTAGATCATGCTGGGCTGTGGACCTGCCAAATCAAAGATAAAAAGCAGGAGATTTTAGTAGAACTAAAAGTGAACCTTAATGTTGTTGGTATGCTTTCCTAAAAATACTCATGTGTAATATTTGGCACGTTGATGGTTATAATCGCTACAACTACATTTCCTGTTTACCTTAAACAGGGCCTCTGATCACGCCAAAGAAAGTTAGGATTTCTGAATGGGACAATGCAGAGCTGCCGTGTTTTCTACCATCTGTAAGCGGACTGTATATAACCGAGGGTTCATGGACACATGACAGCCCCTCTGGTGTCCGTTTACCTGCATTAAAAAGGACAGAAAGCGGTGTCCAGTGGAATCGAACAGGTGTCAACACTAATAAAGTTGGCTTCACTGACCAGGATCTGAAAAAAGACTTTAACCTGACCCTGAAAAAGGTAAAAACTTTTTAATTATTGCTTTTTTAAATTTATTTTTTGTCATGTAGACATCATTATAAGCTCCTAATAAGGATGAAATAGTAGTACATTCTTAAACCACCAGGATTAAACTTGCGTTTGACTTGTGCTTGTCAGGTGAGGATTTCTGATGCTGGTGTGTATGTGTGCAGTCTGGTGTTTGAAGGTGGAAAATCTCTGAGTGCTAATTTGACATTGACAGTTGTTAAAAATGACGCTTCTGCTCCTGGTAAGCACATCATCACACATGCAAACCTACCCTTCTTTTAGACCTTCAGAAAAAAAAAACAGTTGAGGATAAAATGGCTGGTGGTCTCAGCTTTACTTACAGCTTCAATCTTTATAAACACTAAATGCAGCTCTTAACCGAATTAAGGATAAATTGATTTGTTTTAGCACGTTTCTTGTGTGTGTTTATCTTTTACATTTATTTCAACCTTAGATGTGGGTTCTGAAGTTTCTACCAAGGAACCAAAAATGTTGTACAAACCCTTTTTGGGTGTGAAGTTATGGATCTGGATTACTGTGTCAGTGCTTTTTGTTGTCCTGGTTGTCCTTTTTGTCATCAGTCTTCTGATTTATCGCAGAAACAAACGAATGAAGGTAAGGAAATAAAAGCAAGCGATTATAAACAACATATAAGACTAAGTGGCTCACACAGCTTCATTTCTCTTAGAAAAAGATGAAGAAACTGAAGTCTATGCGGCAACCCAGCAATTACTGCAAGTGTAACAGGTAGCTGTTCATCAATGTTATAAAGAGATTATAGACTGGAACACATTCTTAAATTCCAAAATATTATCCAAATATGAGGAGTATTAATATTCAAGCCCAATTTCATTACTTCTAAAGCAATATAAACTTGAAGAAAATACTTTTATGATGTCATTTGATGGACATTTCACAACATGTTTGTTGTTTTTTCTTAAAAGGAGGCAGACTGGTAAAAGCCCAGGAAAAAAAGAGCGACCCCCACCTCTTCCCAGACATCAGTACAGCTCTTTAGATGGATAACGGGTCAAGAGGCACAGACAGGAGACTCATACAGGAGATGAGAAAGATTTAGATTTAGGAAAATGCTAATCACAGCTTGTTTTTTCCCCCATTCTTATACATTTTTTTCTATGAACTCTTAAGCATAAGAAGAAAGTATCAACATTCTTTCTAAGTTTTTCTTTATTTTTCTGAGTTGTAAATAAAATCCAGTCCCTCCAGGATTTTGCAATGATGCAAGGATGATCAGTTTTTACTGATTGGACCAATCATTGTACTGCACCAAACAAAACAGGACCAGTAGGTCATCGAATGGTGACGCAGATGTGAGTTGCAACTGTGGAAAGTCATTCCAAAATGTTCCTCACAACAAAAACTATTTTCACCTAATCTGCAGTTGATTCCAACAAGAACTATATTGCAAGAAAAATATTGCAATCTGCATCGCAAATCTTTTAGAAAATCTGCAGTGAAAGCAGGAATTTTAACCTCCAGCATTTACAAAACAAAAATCCCTCGAAATCCTGGAAGGACTAAAAAAACTTTTTTTCTGCAAACATTTGTTATAAAATATTAAAGATGTGTTATTAACAGAATTATTATTTGTTTTTAAATATATTAAAGATGCATAATGAACAGAATCGCATGTTTGCTTGATCGGAACCATTGTGTGTTTAAGAGTTTCTTTTGACACTGAAATAAAGCGTTATGTTACATTTGCAACAACATGAAGGAGCAACACCTCCCGCTTGCACTTGTACACATGGTAGAGCTGCACAGGTGGCCACACACACACACACACACACCACTGAAAGATCGTTGATAATGCTACAGCACATATGTTAGTGTGTTAGAAAGAAAACTCAGAACACACAACAGAATCCTTAGGAACCTTTTTAATATTATCTTTCTCACTTTCTCAGCTGCTTTAGTACCCTGTAAAGTGTCTCTGTACGTAGCTTCATAGCTCTAGAGTAGCTCTAAATTCTATTTAGATATTTACATTATTTATATGAGCGTTAAACTGCACCGATGTGTTCAGAGAACGCTGTGCACAGACATATTAAGGTACTAGTCGAAGGGGCACTGGAGGGGTGGGTACCTGCTACTACAAATGATCCAGTTGTTGCAAATATATCATGTAAAGAGACGACAGTAATAAGTCTGTAATAAGTTCAGACTGTATTGCCAGAACATCATAATTACACAAAACCTTTTATATTTAGTATCACATCTATATTATATACTAATAACTCATTCAAAACATTTACTAATAATATGGTTTTAATAAAAGACTATAAATATGATATAAAATATACAAGTAGGAAAATAGGGGCACCTCAGTCGATGTTGACAGGGGGCGTTAATAGAAATATGTTTAATAGAGTCAAGTTAAGTCAAGTCACCTTTATATCTATATAGCGCTTTTAACAATAAAGTGTCAAAGCAGCTTTACAGAATCAAATAGGACAAAAATAAAAAAAATACTTACTAAAACATTCAGTTCAGTTTAATTAATATCTGTAAATTAAGAGTCCCCATCTAAGCAAGCCAGAGGCAAAAATGGCAAGGAACCGAAACTCTATCAGTGACAAAATGGAGATAAAAACCTTGGAAGAAACCAGGCTCAGTCGGTGTCTAACCATTAAGTTAGAGTTAATGAATAAGAGTCTTTTAGCTAAAGAATATAGAATTATAAAAAAAAAAATTATTCAAGGGTCATATATCCTGTCATGTGCAAATAAGGCCCAAACCAAACATGTAGACCTTTAATTACAAATACATATAAAAGGAAAAGAAAAGGGAGAGAGAGAGAACACACTTAAGAACCTAACCACTCATGTACATAATCACCCAGAATGTCTGCTTGGGGTCTTGATGGGAGGAGAGAAGGTGGCAATGCTAGCGATCTTAAACTAGGCATAATCCTCTCCAGCAGTGAGGCAGGTGACAGCTTCCTGTCCTGTGTGTGTGTGTTAGAGAACTTTAATGTCAGTGTAGCTCGGTAAGGCTCAGCAGACGGATTTGCACTTTTCAACATTAACATTGTAAGTACTCATTTTTAATCTGTTAACGGGTTCTTAGGATATTTGATATCAGTGTAAAGTATGTGCTTGATCAAACAGCAACTGGGACGATGTTAGGACTTTGACTTAGACATAAATACTTAACAGTGTATTGATTTATTTTGTGATTTGTTTTTGTGTGTGTTCTTGTGTTGTTAGGAATAACATACAAATGGCTGTGTATGTATTATGAAATAAGCAATGACATTTGTAACTATATAGTTGTAATAATAATTATAATTAAATAAATACTACTAATAATACATTGTGTGTGTGCATATAGAATATTAAACATTAAAGTTATATTGTGTCTGAAGCCGTAAGGCCGCAGGAGTGTGTATCGAGTTTAGCTAGTTTTAATGTTCTTTATATAGTTATGTGGAACGATATACTACCCCTTTTTATCATTGTTATATTATTTTCTAAGTTGTGCCAGACATATACATAGCACAATCCATAAACAACAAGCCACATGCTAATAACTTGCCTATTGTCACAATTATCTGTGGCAATTTAGTTAACAGTGGGTATTGCAACTAATCTTTCATTTAATACTAAAAATTACTAAAAGTGTTTTTAACCTCAAGGAAATTGTTCACTTGTATACATTGTACCCAAGTGTCTAACAATTAGTCCTATCACTCTTAAGACGTAAAGATTAATTGACGTTCTATAATTCTCACCGTACACAAAGTTGCATACAGTCAAACAGTTTGTTCAGATTAACTTTATTACTTACTAGACGCTTATAATAGCTAATATTACACTAGGATATGTTCATGTTAGGTAATGATTCAATATTTTATTGTTTATCAATATTTTTTACTGTGACCTTTAGGAGTACTTTTATACTATCCTGAACATAAACCGGCTGCTGGTTTCTGTAATTCTAATTGAAATAACTAATTAAATAATTTAGTTTCATGTAAGTCAGTTTCTATGGGTTTCTCCTTCATCGTATAATAATTTTATAAAGCTTTGCTCTGATACGGTCTCTCCTGGTGCGCTGAATAGGGATCCATATCTGTTCCTGTATTTCTGTAATGCTGGTTTCTGACTATAAAAAAATAATGTGTAAATCTAAGTAAAAATTGAATACAGAGAGGATTACATCACCATACTAACGGAGCGACTTCTCACAGAACTCAAGCACAATCCACCCCAAAACATCTGGCTAAGCCTACACGAGTCCAGCTTGCACTGGGTTTTAACTCCTAAAAAACGACTAATACTTGCTGAATTGTGGTTGAGTTTAAGGCATGTTAAAGTAAAAATATATATCTAATGAAAAAAAACAAAAAACAGGTTTAATCAAACAAATTAATAAAAAACAAACAAAAAAACAACAAAAAATGCCCAGTATCGTTTTAGTCACTAATTATTATTTTTCCATTAAATATGTTGTGTCTGACATGACGACAAAATCAATTAAAGAGGAGTTCTCTTCGAAAACAATGCATTTTTTTTGCAGCGTTTCAACACACAAAAAAAAGGCCAATGCGATGAGGCGTGCGTTGCGTGTATCTGACCATATTGCGTTCACGATTAAGTCCGTTTTTTCATCTGCGCTTATTATTTGACAAATCAAATATGATGCTAGCATCTAGCATGTAATTAATGAGCTATACTTCTAGTTCTTTATTGTTAACTGATGTTATTTGCTGTTGTCTAAAAAAAACAAAAAACCCAAAATGTACGAAAAGCAACACGGTTTACGGTGAAGCTGGTGTAAAGCAGAGCAAATGAAAACATGATGAACAAAAATACAATGATCGTAATTTTGTTGAGTCAGTACAGGACAAACAAGAGAGACTAAAGCAACATGGATCAAAATGGACTAAAATCAAAGCAAGTTGGACTCATTCGGCAAAATGGACACAAAGATAGGCAGATTAGCTAGTTTAAGGTGCTAAAGTTATAGCACCTATAGGAATAAAGTCTTGTTTCGCCACAGCCAACACATCGCGTTCCCTTTTTACATCTACAGTCGGAGCTTTGTCCTGAGTAAAACTTAACTATCACAAAAGTTATTTTAATTGTTTAGTATTATTATTAATAATAATCTCGACATAATACATAGAGATATAATCTAATCTAATTGCAAATCCCTTTTGTCCCACTTCACAATGGGGGCAGATTATAGGAAGTTATGATAGGAGTACGAGTGAGATTGTATCTGGATTAAAATGTTCGGATGTGATGGCTAGGTGTCCAAAAACTACTGAATATATATTGTAAATACAGTACGCCAAGCCGTCAGTTTATAATGCCATTAACAGGTTATCAGACAAACCGCTGTGCATTAAAAAATGGAGTTTATTTATATATTCAATTACGAGTCCTTGTATCATATTTGTATGTGTTTTTCTTCGGACTAGAAGTTGTGTTGTAGAAATGATCAATTATATTGTTTGGTGTTGTGAGTAGTTAGAAAGCAGTCATTTAGTGTTAGCACTGATGAAGCGATCCAGGAAAAAAAACTGCACAGGATATAACAAGTCTAAACTTAATACATTTCTTACTATGCCTCATAATCATTTATAACGAAGACTACTTTTCATACCGAGACTAGGATTCCCTCTTTCATACCATGTGTCATACACACACATATACACTTCTGTCCTTTTCATTTCAACCATAGCCAACACACACCACCCATTTTCTTCTGGTGTGTTCCTACACCCTCGTATTCTCTTTTTTATTGCTGTAGGATGCAAATGTAGAAGTGTCAAATCTGGGACTCAGGGCAAAGAGAGATGCACTTTATTTTATTGTTTCATATATAATACAAAACTGGAAAGGAGGAAAGACGGAAACAGTTGTAATGAGCGAGAATCATACATTTATAACGCGGAAAAGACCACCAAGCGACTATAATACTGTTAGACTCTGCAGTATTCCATTGCCAATCAGCCTTGGCACACTGTAATCTTTACGGTTTGCTGTAATGAAGTGCTACTTTCGGATGCTACTAAAGGTTAAAGCAGTTGACAAATCTGCATTATATAAACAAACATTTTATAAAATTTTATTTCATTTATGCAACTCAGCAATTAGGGGTGGCAATAGATGGTGCTGGGAATCAAATCTTGATATTCCAATTAGCGGTCCAGCACCTTCACCACTTTATTTTAAGTTAAGCACTAAACACACATCTTAACACTCATTAAACCTTTCGATTCACGTCAATAAAAATGTATATGTACACACAATGTATGTGTTAATGTTTATTACACCTGACTATACTTTATTTTATTTGTAGGTTGTTACTGTTATTATTTCTCAAGCTTTATCCAACCCAATAGAATTGGTTATCAATAAGCTTTGTTGTATGTTCTGTTTGGGCCAGAGATCATGTGTTTTTGGTTTTCGTTTTTGGTTTTCGCTGAATAAAAGGTTTACTGTAATCTTACCTAAACCAGTCTGTCCTCCTGTCTTCGAGGGGTTTATTTAAAGATTTGGCTGACTTGATTTTGATTATCATTCAGGAAAACCTGTTAAACATTAAAAGTTTTAGATTTTGTTTAATTTGGTACAGCGTTCCTTTAACCTACACACGAACATAAGTTAACTTCTGGAAAAAATACCTGCTGCTTTTTTTACATCATGGCTAAGATTCCTATAACCAGAGTCGATACTTAGACAGTAACAAACTTTACATGCTATGTGCAAATGATTTACTTCAATATCATTTTTTACCTTGTTAACACTGTAAAGAAAAATTGTGACCAAACAAAAAGCACTTCAAGGATCCAACAGCGAATTACAGATTTACTCTGCATTTTTTAGCTTGGCTTTTTAGCTCTAAATGTGAAGGCTTAGCTTCTGGATGGATATTTATACTTTTTTCTTTTTGCATTTTTAACGACTAGTTAAACAACTGTTTACCACCCAAACCCGAAAAGAAAAACTATAAAGAAACTATAATCTCACTGACGTTATCGAACTCGAGTTCATCACCATTTATTTCATTGTAACTAATAGAACTTATAGAATACAATGTTTTTTTCCCAAAGTTTCCAATTAGCACTGCTTCACTTTGAAATCCCAGCATTAACTGAGTATAAAAACACCAGAATATCCTGTATATTATAACTATTTTATATATATATTATATATATAACTGTTGCTAGACACCTTGGGGGGGGAGTACATAGAGATTATATAACTTTTATAACCTTAAGTGTATTTTGGGGATTACAACGATTAACAACGTAGCAAGAGTTTTGATGCATCATGATAAGAAAAATCAATTTCTTAATACTTGTAGACACGTTATGCTACTTAGCTTGTGTATCATAAATAGATAAAGCAGTATTTTCCCTCATAAAGAACAGAAATTAATTATTTAAAATCATCCGCTATGCAGAACCATGACTTATAAGTTATTAATTCATTAGCTACATTATAGACAATGAAAATAGGACATGATCTCCCGCAGATTGATTTAGAACACATCTTTCTCAATAAATCACTTCATAAACAGATGAAACAATTGTAATTTAACTATCTAACTATTTTGCCATCAACAGTGTTAAATAAGCTTGGATGCATACATTCTCATTATATTCATAGCTATATTTAACATAATTATGCAACACATTAAATGCTGGTTCCTATAAAGAAGAAACCAAACATAATGTAACGTTCGGTTCTAAAAAAAGTTTGATGTTGCCAAGTGTGCAGTTGTAAAAGTTTCCATAACAGCATGTTATAATATGCTTTACTTACCAGTTTTCATTATTTATAAACTACAACGTCAGGATCTTTATATTATATATATATATATATATATATATATATATATATATAAATATACTAGAGAGAGAGAGAGAGAGAGAGAGAAAGAGAGAGCGTCTTTAAATATACCCTTAAAGGGTTACAGCTTTACCTCTGACTATTATAAGGCAATTAAAAATTAGCAATAAAACTACATAATATTCTGAATGCAGTACAAATATATAAAAGTCCTTAACATTTCTGAACTTTTAAGATTAGAATCACGTTATACATAATTTTATACAGACAAAGCTGAACATTTGCAGGTATAAAAATTAAACTCTGGATTAGGATGGCACGTTATTGGACAAACGGATATTTTTCACAGGATATCTTCAATAGCTCTATTTAAAAAGGGTTAATTATTGATCTACATAAAATATAACACACAAATAATCAGAGATAAATACAACAGAAGAAAGATGGAAATAAAATGAACAGTGATTTATGTTTTTCTGTTGATTCAGAAACAGAACTTAAATAATTACATGTAAAATCACGCTGTATCGTCTTCACTGTATAAATTAAGTACAATTCATCTTTGGTAAAGCTACAAAAGTGGTTGTTTCTTGTGCCTGAATGTTTAAGACTTTGAAATGTTTGCGCAGTAACAGACCTTAAAACATTGTGCAAATGATAAACTTTCACTTGATTATTAAACTTTGCAATTAATCCACAAATCACGTGTTCTGAACTGTGGTACAGTCAAATATAATCCCCACTTGGCATTCCACATCCTGTATGTGATTATTACAGATACACACATTGCGATATCGGTGCTGAAACTATATATAGTGCAACCCCTACTCTTAAAATAAAAAAAAGAAGCAAAAACTAAGACATGTCTCAAAAACTGACCTTTAAAACTAACAAACTCCTAAAACACAAACTGAACATCAGCTCATCTCACACACAGTGATACGGACAGAGAAACAGAAGTCACTGCTTTGACACAAAGGCTTGATGATCTAAAAGCATTTATCTAAAAGCACAATCCTCAAATAATGTTCATGAGAAAAAATTCAGTGAAAGAGTTTTACTGATGCAGGTGATAAAGACGCATCATAAGGCATTAATAACTGTTCTGTAACGCTGAGTGTGGAAAATCATTTTGAATGTGGAGTAATAAAGCTATTAAAGACAATGGAAAATAGTAAGAGAGAGAATGAGAGAGAGAGAGAGAGAGAGAAAGAGCACTAGAGACAGAGGGAGAGAGAGATAGCTAGCGAAAGAGAGAGAGAACTAGAGAAAGAGAGAGCTAGAGAGAGAAAATAGAGAGAAAGCTAGAGACAGACAGAGAGAGCGAGAGCGCTAGAGACAGAGAGAACTAGCGAGAGACACAAAGAGAGAAAATAGAGAGAAAGCTGTAAAGAGGGAAAGCTAGATAGAGAGAGAAGATTTCACAATAAAGAAAAACAAACGTCATTCAGTTTCCATTGACATTTTCTTGTGTGTACAGTTGAAGCCCACGGGACTTGCATCACTGACTGGAAGAGATTTAAACTAAAAATAATCCAAAAGAGCTCAGATTAACCTATGAGAATCACTTCGCTACCATTTGTCCTGATACATTTTTTTGGCAAATCAGCGAATTTTTATAAAAATTTGCATCTTGGTATGTCTTGACGCATGTTTGTGTGTTAACACATTTATAGCTATTTTTGTATATATTAGTCATGTGCATGACTTAAATAAGCAGTGTAGGAATTTCTGAAAGTTCATGATGATCAACATGCATGTCTAAGGGATCCCCTTACCAACCGACATCAGCCAAAGAGTCATGATCAAAAGAGAGAGAGAGAGAAAAAGAGAGAGAGAGAGAGAGAGAGAGAGAGAGAGAGATTATTGGGTGTAGATAGGCGGTAAGGTGTGGGTGAATGTTTTTCCTAACCGGGCTAATTTTAGTTTGAATCTATTATTTTAGATTCTTAACTGAGAGAAAAAAATAATTGTGTGTTTTACAATAAACATGTATAGTTGTACATTTTGCTAGCTATAGAGGATGACTAATTGAAAATGATGTCCTCCTCCTCTTCCTTGTCCTCCTCTTCTTTTCCTCTATATCATTCTCTCTTTCAGTAGTGGTTGTGTTTTCACTTTATACTCTTTCAAACGCTGTGAGTAATGAGGGATCCCTTGCAACAGGGTCTTTCCTCTCAAAACACCCTGTATGCAAAAGATCACTCTTCTGAATCATTCTTCAGGTTTCCCCGAAGAATCTATTCTTAATTTATAGTTATTCGTTATTTTATATCGACATAAAATAGGATTTAAATGAAGTGAGTAGAAAAGCTTTAGCAGCTGTGAGCTACGGTTTTTTTAAGGGGAGCAAAAAAAAAAAAGACAAATGAAAGAAGAGAAAAACCTCAAAGACAGATGTGAGGCAGGAGCCATGTTTGTTTTGACCTTCATGTGGTTCCCCCAAGCAAACCACCCATGTCCTACAGAAGCACGTTGTTACACCATATGAGGCTGCCTTTCTTTTACACCCTTCATCTACAAGAACACTTCTAGTATACAATAGATGAGAGTGCAACTTGTCCTAAACAATAACTTTTTTTTTTAAATGTTAATTTTTTTAATCAACACCAGTCAAACAAACTTATGTAAAAATGCAGTTTATCCTACAATAGATTTAGCTATAAGGCTGATCAGGTAATAACACTAGCCTGAGACAATTTCTGAATTACATTGAAGGACTTATTATACTGTACAAACAGTTGAAAATGTGCTTAAAATGTTTTCAGGTGAAATTATCTACAGGATCAGGAGTAAGATCTGACTGTAAAGTTTGAAATGTTCAGGTTTACTAAACGACTGCAAATTTTATTCAACATGTAAGCAGAAAGCCGTGCTCATCAATCGCACTGCGAAAACTTGTCATGTCTTAAGTGGAAGTAGAAGAAACGAAAAACACTGTTTCTTAACACTCACTTAGAAATTACAGCAAAAAACAAATCATTTAGTAAATCATTGTGATTATTAAACTAAACATATTCTCAACTTATTAGCTGAAGCAAATCAGTATTAGACAACTATAATATATTGCCTACAGTTGACAAATCTTTTTAAGTTAACTTATTGAGTGAACAATAAGAGAAGAGAAGAGAAGAGAAGAGAAGAGAAGAGAAGAGAAGAGAAGAGAAGAGAAGAGAAGAGAAGAGAAGAGAAGATTTTTGGCAAGACATGCATGATCGGTTATCATCTTTAGTGATTTTTCAATAACACCTTTTTCTGTAAAGAAGAAAGCAAATACTTGATAAAAAATAGCATTTCTGCAGCTGAGCTACATTTGTACTTTACAAATAAAAAAAGAGAAGGTATTAAACTGTTTTCAAACTAGTTTCCAACTTAATTTATTGTTTTTATTAACAAACTCTTATTAACAAAAAGTACAAGCAAGGCCCTTAAGCCGCATTTGCTCTGATGTATAAAAGAGGTTAATATAAGTCTCTCTGGATAAGAACGTCTGCCAAAATGTGAACTCAACGTATTGAGTTTAATACTTTACGGAATTACAATGTGTTGTGAATGTAAAAGCATACATCTGTAAAACATCTGGTGCTAATGCCTCTGTTTTTACAATAAATAGTTATTAAATGATTCATATACTTTACCACATTATTTTAATTTGATCATTTTAATCAGTAAATTTAATTTTAATTTGTCAAATTTAATTTGTCAAATTTAGCTGTTAACGTTTATTCTCCAACAGGAAAATCACTAAAACTAAAATCATGTAGGTTAAGAATGAAAAGAAATGCAGTTAAGGCAATTCTATATTTTCTTATGTGGAATTAAAAAACAGAACAGAAAAAGCTAAAAGTTACAAAAAAACGCCACTTATCGTATCACCACTGTAGTTCTGTTGAAATAGAAAGGCAACGCATGCAAAAGTGGAAGATGATTAGAAAATATAAAGAGAAGGAAAAAAGAGAACGGAAAATAGTAAAAAAAACACAAAACACATCCTTGTAATATCTCAATTTAGTTTTTAACAAATTAAAAAAAAAATTCACAACAAAATATCCACACGTAATAGACACACAATGTGGAGGGCAGTTTCGTAGTTACTGTCTGTGATATTAGTGAACGGCTAACAAATCATTATTGAATATGTGATTGAATTTACCGTGCATGTGGACGGGGGCAATTTTAACGAAGGATTAAAAGATTATACAACAGCAAAATTACACAAAAGTCTAACTTATTACATAAATTGTACTTTATCAGTAATTAATGTAATTCTGAACAGGTGCTGAAAAAAATTACATTTACAACAAAACTGTGTCAAAATGTATGACTATAAACTCGACCATTAATCATTGACGTTTTTTATTAAAATTGTTCTTTAGCTAGGATTTGTTCGGAATTAAAAAACGAACGGTGTTGCAAATGTGGACATCTTGTTTTTTTCTGTTAGACCAATCAGACGTAAGGGAGGGGTCAACGCGTCTTATAGGACCGTTATCACTTGCACAGGAACAGTACTGGTGAGGATTTGAGAAAGGGAGCGACAAACATCGGCTGATCGAACGCTGAATCCTCAGGTACAGTTTCCTCCATCATTATACTTCAGCACTCAATCATTAAACCTGGTAACATACATGCAGAAGATTTCTCTTTCTAAATGTTAGGGGTTGTTCTTCACTGATGATGGCTTGGTAGAGACACATTAATAAACCAAAACCATGGAGGCTCAGTAAAATAAACAAAAAACAAACTCTTTTACACATTTCACATTTTTATTGCATGTAAATTACATTATTCTAATGAGTAACTTATGATGTTAATATATACATATGTATTACTGGTATATGAAAAAAGGGTAACTGAAGGATAATTCCTCGTTGTTTCTGTGGTACTGTTATGCGTACGTCTTTTATACCTTCAGGATATCTCTGAATCGTAATTATGGTCCAGTTCAAGTTTTTTTTAAGTTTCTACATTTTGTCTTATAAAAGACTTAATTAGGTCTACAAAAGATACGCAAACCATCCCAGTATTTTTCTTTGAATTTAACAATGCATGTTATTTAATGGTCCTTTCTTATTGTTTTTCAATTATAATGCACTTCTAAGAGAAACAATCACATACCTGACAGTTGTAACACAATAACAACACAGCATTTTGTCATTAGCCCTATTTAGACAGAAATCACTTAATTAATAGAGATCTAAAAAAATATATCATACAGTATATAATATTTTTGTTTCATTTATCTAATTATACTATGTCTTCAAAATTCGACAACAGTTTATGTGATGACATTTAGATTGTAAAGTCAGTTTAAAAACGAATAAACATGCCCTCGATACGCTTGGATATGCTGCAGCGCACTGTTTCTGTTGAACCTTGGCTCTGACCACAGCCATGATCATCTGTCTTTCTGGGTTACATTGTCAGGTGCAGCTTTTTGTTGTCTTCTATCTCTACATCAATCTGCTTCTTAACTGCACTTCCTTTTTCTCCAGCTTTTCGTTTCTTTACTTTCTAAAAGCACAGACGCTTTTAAGAGGTCCGTCTTTCTTATGATTTGTTCCCTAAAACAAAATATATTTTAAAGAGTATAAATCTTTCACCATTATAACTTTTTATTACTTTATTCAGTTTTACACACTGTACAAATCTATTGTGATCCTAAAAACTCCACAGACTTATTTTTTTGATAATACATGCTAATTTGGGCCTACAGAAAAAATACATATTTAATTCTATGTATTTTTGGGAAACATGAGTCACAATCCTGCCTCCTGATGAGTCCATAATAACAAATATTTGGAGGATTTTAACCCTTTTTTAGAAATAAGATATTAATGTCAGCACCCAATGATGGACCTGATTTCATTGTGTTTCTCGATCATTTCCTGTAATCCTTTTACTGCATTCTTTATGTGTTTATAATTATATGACAGTTTAGAAACCATCATGCATTTTGTGTCGTCGCTAGTATTGTTAAAAAAGAAGGGGATAAACGACTCACTTGATCAGCTGATCACGAGATAAAGTGTAGCCAGTTACATTATAAAAGACAAAATAAATTCCAGTATATAATTCTTGTATATAAAATGTAATATATAATGTAATATAAAATGTAATATAATCAGGTAAAGCAGACTTTTTACATATCTGATAAAAATACCTAGATTAACTTTAAGTAGACATATAAATTGTGTGTAATTACATATTTATTACACATAGATTATGTCATGTTTAAAACAAACTCTTTGTGAGAAAAAAGAAGCCATTTTTCTAAATTTTGTGCGAACGACGGTGTAGGTTAGGGGGCTGCAAATATTATTTGTAATTCTAAAAGCTAAAGCCTTTTTTTTAATATTAAGGCTTCTCACTATTATTATGATTAAAAATAAATATTTGTAAATATATAATAGTACCTAGCTCATAGAACAGAGAGCGAAAATCAGAAATTAAATCACCTGAAATGTCAAAGTAACTGTAATTTTCCTTTTTAAACATACCAGCGATTAGTGTATTGTAGAAAAGCTAATAGTTTATTGAAGCCAATTTAGTTTAAATCAATAAGAACATTTAGTAACCCAATAAAAACAAAGTTGTTAATTTTAATTTGAATATTTATGACGGATTTAGATTGTATTAGTTGTCTTTAGATCTGTGAAATCAATACGATAAACAAAATGTACAAATTTATTTCAGTCAATTAGATCCTTAGTGCAAACTGTACTACGCAGAAACAGAAAGAAAAGATTTGCAGAAATCTCACACACAACAAAGCTCCATACGCTGTACACCACACTCCCAGCTCAGCCTACCGCTAACAGCGCCGTGTGGCATTTTTTTCTCTCTCTCTGAGCGTGGAGAGATCCGTCTTTCGTGGAACAGAGGAGGAAGAAGGGGTGTGTAGGAGTGTGGAGGAGGAGAAGAGGTTAAGAAGAGAGGGATAAAAATCTACTCCTGACACAATCTCAGCCCCCCACAGCCCCACCTAACCACAAATCGTATTCTTCAGAGCTGCTTCTCTTTCATGTTCCTGCCTGATGCCCCTCGCTCCAATGTCTGTAACCTGTAGCCCACCGCAAAGCGCGTCTCTCCTTTCATCTCTTTTTCTAGCTTCCCCCCTCTAAACTTTAGAAAAAAAATCAGAGCCCACCACAAGCCCCTTCCTTCCTTGCATGAGCGATCATGTTTAACATGTTTGAAACGTTATGAAGTATGTGAAAAAAAATACAACTTTACAATTTCTTTCCACAGTTTTTTTTTGTACGTGATTGATCGAGGAGACAGAATGAGCCTTTTATCAGTGTTATTACTTCTGCTGGCACCGTCCTATTCCCTTGCAGGTAAGTGTATCTTTACAAACCTACAAGTTTCAGGCATGTATGTGATTCGCTGTGGTGACCCCTAAAAGGGAACAGCCGAAAGGAGGAGAAGATGTGAAATATAATATGTAAATCAGTATCTATAAAAATGACAAAAATGTGTTTTAGCTGTTAATTTTCGATTTATAATAGAATACACTATGCACATAAAACATAGTAGTAATAGATCACTTAAAAAATCAAACAAAGGCTGTAAAATCTCTTTGTGTCAATGTCTTTCGTTCTTTCTCAGAAGCACCCAAGGTGATTTTTGCACAGGTGGGGAACTCGGTTACTCTTCCCAGGCAGTTATGGGGAGAAAAAGATAAAATTCATGTCAATTGGTACTTCAATAATCAACAGTTAATTAATAGGAACCCAACTGCATCCTCACAGAAACAAGGTTGGGAAAAAAATGAAAATGAACGAATAAAATAAATAAATTATTTAACAAAATTCATTAATTAATTTGTTTTATTTATTTATCTTATTTTTTTTTTTATCTTATAAAAACAGTGCCACCAGCACATTGGCAAGGTCGAGTCTTTTTTTCATCAGACTTCTCTCTTATCATTTCACCTGTTAATGAGTCTGACTTCGGAGTCTTCAAATGTAAACAGCACGAGCTTGTGAATGAAATCACAACCACATACAAACTTTATCAAGGTAAGCTACTATAACATTTGGTACAGTCAACAAGTGTTGAAATCTGCATTAAAGGACATTTCCTGCATTTATACTCTATGTGCAGTGGTGGAAAGTAACTAATTACAAATACTTTTGTTACATTACTTAAAGTATATTTGTACACTTTTTAACTTTTTTCGTATATTTAAACTGTTTTTTACTTAAGTTGCTTAAAAGAAATGATTTAAATTGCTGCATTTGTTTTTCACCAAAAAGTAAAAAAATGTGAAAATTCATTTCTAAGATTCATGAGCCAATCAATGTGTGGCTTTGCTAATAATAATTGAAAAAAAAATTATCTGGCGCTACTTCACTAAAGTTTACATTCAGAGAAAAAACATCCAAAGTGCGCAGTGTTTGCAGAGGATACTAACAGACCCTGTTATTACTATGACAACGATAAGTCTCATCTTTATTTGCTATTCAGTTTCTGTTCATTGATTACAAATCCTATCAATTTGTAATACAGTTTTGATTTAAATAAGGCCCAAAACCCTTTAGATATCAAAAATGTATACACTTGCAGCTAAATACAATGATTAAAAATTAGCATTTAACAGAACAATTGCATAGGGAACCAAAAATTCCGCAGCGAAAACTAAAAAAAACAAACTAACTAAACCAAAATCTACACATTCAGCCTATAAACCTTAAGCATCATTTCTCAGAGTTCATTATCGTTTATGGCTTTGGTAATTCTGCAGGATTATTTTTTGGAATAACTGAATGTTTTCATTTGTCTGTTAATTTGTAAAATATATAATATAGAAAAGTATTTTTATACTAAAATGTACAGTTTTAACCAGTAGACAGTTATGGAAGTCATGAGTCAATAAAATCAGATATAAAAAATATATTTAAAATAATCTATGTTTATAATAAAAGTAAGTGTAGTTACAGTGTGCTGGATAACATAACTAAGGTATTCTTAATGTTGTATGCTTTAAAATGTACAACACTATAAATTTCGTAGTTATGCTATTATTTCTGACTATGTTTAAAATGTTGTTTGCATTCACACCACTTACAAATGTCATCAGTGGAACACAACTGGAACCTCAAAAGTCCAATCACCTTTTAAAACGAATTGAAAATCAATCTCACTGCTAGGGACCTCTCATGTTGCAGGGTTTCTGATAATGTAATAACAATGTAATAATAATTATATACATATAATGTTTTTTCCCCCTTTTCCTTATTCTTAGTAACGATGCCCACTCCGTTACCACTGATGGCTGATACCAAACTATTCCTGTCCTGTGAAATTGAACGTGAAGGAATTAATCTTGTTGGCCTTAAGAGTGTTAGATGGACAGGACCTGATGGGAAAAATTACATTGGAAAATCAGACAGGAACAGATACACTCTCAGTGTAGACAAAGTCTCCAGAATTCACAGTGGAAAATGGATCTGTGAAATAAATTATGATGTTCAGGGAAGATTACAGGCGATGAGTAACGTCATTATTCTAGGTAAGTACCAAATTGATAGCGAACAACTCGAACCATTTTGTGAGTTACATATTTAATATTTGAGACACAACATTAGATACTTCACTGCTGAGAGCATCACATTCTGATTTTATGATCTCTCTCGCTACTATGTTACAGCCTCTGCATATTGCAGACCAGGACCCCCTTCATACAGAGGATATAACACAGTAGCGAGTGAACAAATTACCTTTTGTTTGTCTTGTGTCACGTATTGTGCATATTATTTCTAGACATACACTTAAAATTGACAGAGACAGCCCTATCAGGCTACAAATGATACACTTGCTGGAAAGAAGAAAGGGGTTTCTCTAAATTATTTAAGCCATGTAGCATATGATCAACAAGCAAAAAGGATCACTCTCCCCACACTGACCTACTGTATCTACCAATGCTTTAGACATGCATTATCATTACCTGCTTGTAGTTAGAATTAAACATATTGTGCATGACTAACTTTTTTATACACCTTTAAGCATGTAGGTTGGGATGCAGGGGTTCGGGGTAGTTGGGATCATTTTAATGGCCTATTTTCCACCTAAAGATTTGATTTTTTGATTGTGGCAACAGTGCGGAATGGGTCTGATAGGGGGCTCATTCATAGTTTCTAAATTTGCTATCAGCGCAACTGCATGTATGCACGTGTTTCAGGAGGAGCATGGTAAAGTATTATATATCATAATTAGCAGCATCTTTTTTAAAAAACAAAAATGCATTGTTTGTAGCATGGTTCTGAGAACAAGCAAAGAGAACATGGAGAGCTTTTATAGAAGATTCCAAGCAACTTTAAACTCACTGAGTGCCTGATGCCGAAGCAAACAAGACTTAATAATTCATTATAAGTAATACCTGTTTAACTTTAGAACAGATATTTATAAACTCCAAACATACAGTAAACTTAACTATGAGGTGGTATGGCTTCCATCGTGACCACAAAATTAAACGAACATGCATCCCCAAAAGTACCGCAGAAAACTCCTATTCAAGTGATATAATATAAATAAATAATATTTATTTCTACAGATCTCACCCAATCTCCACTGGAGCCCATCTACGCAGCTAACGACACCTCTAATTTTGCACTTCCCTGTTCCTTATCATCAAACGTTTCCTGGTCCATAGTAAACGCCACAGGTTTGATAGGAGGAAGCTGGAGCTTCGTTCCGGTTTACAGTTCTGAATCGTTTCCCCCTCTCCTTAAATTACATCCCAATCCCTCTCCCATCTGGAAGATTCCCACTGGCTCACAAAACTGGCTTATGGAGAGCAAGGTGAAAAATCATGACCTCAGTGTCAAGATTTCCAGGGTGTCTATAAAGCACAGGGGGATTTTTACCTGCAGTCTGGACTTCAAGTCAAAAACACTGAGCAGTAGAGTTCAGTTAGAGGTTCTGCAAGGTGAGTTTGACGAGACTTGAGCTAGCTCTAAATGATTTCTTAGGAAATACAGGGTTATGTACAGGTGATGCCTAAAAATATACCCGTTTCAGAACTTTATATTATTTTGATGTACTAGGTTAATGCAATTATTTCTAATCGTTACCTTCCCTTGCAGTTATTTCATCAGCAGGTAATGGTATACATGAGGGTAATACACTAAATTTGACATGCACTCTGGGTCATCCCATGTCCTCTGACCTGAAAGTAAATTGGAAAGCCCCACATGCTTCATCTCGAGATCTCAGCCATTTTCAGTCCACAAATTTATCGATTCGTGGAGTAGAAGTAAAGGACAGTGGGAAATGGACATGTGAACTTAAAAAAAATGGAACAGTGCTTACAACAGCTACAATCAGGGTAAAAGTTGGTAAGTAAATAAGGCTAAATTTCTAAGTTTATTCTTTTTTTCATCCAGGTATAAAATTAAAAAAAAAAATCATTATGTTTAACAAACTGTTTTTTTCATTTGCACAGGTTATATATGATAAGCTTTATATAATGTCAATCAGATTACTTGTAGGATGTGGCAACACCTTACAGTAAATATTACACACATAGATGAAGAGTAGAAAAAATAAAATAAAACATCTGACTGCAGTTTTGTATAGTTGGCTGATTTCCATAAAATATAAAATAAGACTGGTATGAAATGCCATTTATAATGTCATATAAACATTTTCTTCACTATTCCTGCATCACTCATCATCTAAAGAATTAAACTGCTTTGTACTGTGAAAAAACACATTTCCCTAGAATGCTGTCTAAAACCATGATTAAGTGTTCATTCTGTGTGCATGACCTATCAATTGATAATAACAGTTGTAAGATTTTTTAAAGTGGACATTTCAAGATGGATTAAATTAGAAATAAAAACATTGATGTACTTGATTTGAAGATAACCTTTGTTAACAATAGATTAATTGAAATCTGGGGTCACCAGACTCGGTCATAGCGGGTCCTGCAAAGTTTAGCTCCAACTTGCCTTAACCTGCCTGCCTGTAAGATTCAAGTATATGAAGCAAGACCTTAAATAGCTACTTTGGGTGTGTTTTTGGGGGTTGGAGCTAAAATCTGTAGGATCTCATGTAGAAGCTTAATTCTGTAGGGTCTCCTGTAAGATTTCATGTAGGAGCTAAACTTTGTAGGGATTCCTGTAGGATCTTATGTAGGAGCTAAACTCTGTAGGATCTCCTGTGGGAGCTAAACTTTGTATGATGATCTCCTGTAGGGCCTTATGTAGGAGCTAAACTCTTTAGGATCTCCTGTAGGATCTCATGTAGGAGCTAAACTTTGTAGGGATTCCTGTAGGATCTTATGTAGGAGCTAAACTCTGTAGGATCTCCTGTGGGAGCTAAACTCTTTAGGATCTCCTGTGGGAGCTGAACTCTGTAGGATTTCCTGTGGGCTAAACCTGTAGCTGGGAGCTAAACTCTGTAGGATCTCCTGTGGGAGCTAAACTCTGTAGGATCTCCTGTGGGAGCTAAACTCTTTAGGATCTCCTGTGGGAGCTGAACTCTAAACTCTCCTCCGGGAAACGATAGATTTTTTTTTTATTTAAAGAAATGAAATAAGTTTACATCTCTTATTAAGACTTTCATGCTTTATAGTGAAACATCTGTAGCCTAACGCTGTCTTGTGTGTCCTGTTTTACAGAAAAAGCACCAGTGAATATTTGGCTGCTTGTAGCCATTACCGGTGGTGTTCTGGTCATCGTCTTGCTGTCTGTAATCGCTGTTATCATCATTCGAAGGCACAGAAAGGTGAACATTACTAAAATGTCAACATGCTAGATTGTCAACATTAATGCCGTTTTTGTTGTTTCTTATCCAAAATTTCCCCACTTTTCTGTACAGGTGATGAAGTACACACGACGTAGGAGGAGATTCTGCTGCTGTAAGAAGTAGGTTTGATCACTCGACTATCATTTTTTATTAATTTTATTATGTATTTGTGTATAAAAATACATTGTATAACCATGTGATTTTAAGGTTAAAAAAAATCGAGCAAAATGTTTTTGCATTAATTCAGCAGTTTTAAATTGTTATTGACATCGTAAAGGGGTTTTGTGTTAGTTGTTTAGTGTAAATAATAAGAGCACAGATGCATTTTTATTTCTGTGGAAGCATTTCTGTGAGTTATTTTCCTCTTCCTTTATATATATATATATATATATTGGTAATTTGACTATTTTTTTCCTCCACAGCAGCTGTATTTAGCTATCAGTAGTATACGAGTTATAGGCTGAGGTTTGTGGACATACTGTATTGTGGTGTCATATTTGGTTCTTGTCCAACCTGCTGCCACAAATTTGAAGAAAATGTCTCTGTAAACTAAAACATGACAATTTCCCTTTAAAGAAACTTCATTAAAACATGGTGTGTAAAAAAAAAACAAACCCATCCTGCACAAATCCCACGGAACACTTTTGGGACGAGCTGAAACGCCTCAGCTCTCCTCATCCAATATCAGTGTCTATTCTTTTTTGTGAAGAATAAATCCCAAATCCCACCATCAAAACTCAAACTACATCTGAATTGTAGTCGACAGCCTTTCCAGAAGTGTAAAAAAACAGGTGTCCACAAATCTTTAGCCACAGATCACAAATACCAGTACAATACAACGATTAACAAAAGTGGGTCACAACAGTGCAATATAAATGATTAAATATACTTAAATTTGCTATTGGAGGCAATTTGTTTTAATTGTTTAAAAAAAATATGATCTTATCTTAAAGTTTAAAAAAACCCTTTTTTTTTATTTTTTAAAAGGAAAGTTTCTAGGCAAATTCAGTAAGTTTTTTTTTTTCTTTTAATGTAAAATATTTTCCATGTTGTATTTTGACGTGCTTATATAATAGAAATTCAGGCAGTACTGATGCTGATAATGTGTTTCAGTCCACAGCCCAAAGGTTTCTACAAGACCTGAAAAACAAGCATCTTCCTGAACAAAATAACCGGCTGGACTGAAAATGCTGAATTTTTACATCAGTCATAAAGTTTTCAGGGCTACAATTATAAAACAAACTGTGATGGCAGAAACTATTCAAATGCCATCTTATAAATATTAAGGACTTAAATATGTAAAGCCTTTTCTTTTAATCTGTAAATAGATAAAAGCTGTTTTATACAGTATTAAAGCAGTACTAAAATATAGTGAGTGTAAAAATGTTATCTGTCATATTATGTCATATATGTTATTAAATTATAATTATATATTTCAGAGCAGAATTCAGCTAGGATAACACATTAATGAAGGTTATGCCCTGTGGTTGGCTAAACCGATTATTTAGCTAAACTAATAGCAGACTGTATATGTATATTTGGGTATAATGTAGTGTAATGTAAAATACATGTTGTAAATAAATATAAAAAAAGCATGCATTGTCTTTTTTTTAATTATCGTTTAATTATATTAAACAAAAAAAATGAATTTTTAATTTGGTAAATTAATTAAAACTTGAGAAAAGTTTTATTTCTTTGTTTAGTTTAATAGCAGACTATTTTTTAGGATACGCAAAGTTTGGTTGTTATTGGTAAAAAAGGACATTGTAGACAGACATTTCTGATATCTGCTAACAGTGCCTAGGCCGAAAGCAGCCCAGCTCAGAGCTTCACTGTCAGATGGGGTTAATCGGTGCTGAAACCCTCCTTAGTGTCTGATCAGGGGACTGGAATGTATGGAAGAATTACTAATCTGATCCTGGCAAAGGAAGAGTGTGGGACACTCGGCAGCAGTAGTTAACTCAGAAGTAGGAGTTAATTTTATTTTCTCTACTTTAGCTTGCACAGGAATTGCAGTTAAATGTACAGCAGTTATCACCGATCCAAAGCAATGCACAAAAAGTACTTTGCATCTCTATAAATAAATTTGTTCATTTAGTTTGCAGACTTAGAATACATCAAGCCTTAAATCTGTTAAACTCTTACATTGTTACTATTTCTATATTATACGTATCTTAATTATGTGAGGAAGAGGTAGGTCCGCCAATACTCCTATGCCAGGATCGTGAGAGAGAATTGAGAGGAGGAGAGGTGAAGGAGAGGGAGAGAGAGACGAAAGAGGAAGAGGATAGGAAAATCGGAGGAAGAGGAGAAGCGAGGAGAGAGAGAGAGAGAGAGAGAGAGAGAGAGAGAGAGAGAGAGAGAGCTGGAGAGGGAGCAGCGGAGGAGAGATGAGCCGAGGGAGGAGGAGAGAAGAGAGAGATAGAGGAGAAGAGAGAGAGAGAGAGCCAAGGAGAGAGAGAGATCAGGAGAGAGAGAGAGAGAGATGACGAGAGAGGAGAGAGGAGAGAGAGAGAGAGAGAGAGAAGAGAGTGAGAGACGAGAGAGGAGAGAGAGAGAGAGAGAGAGAGAGAGAGAGAGAGAGAGGAGAGAACCGGAGGAGAGAGAGAGATGAGAGAGAGAGGAGAGAGATGAGAGAGAGAGAGAGAGAGAGAGAGAGAGAGAGAGAGATGGGAGAGAGGGAGAGAGAGAGAGAGAGAGAGAGAGAGAGAGAGAGAGAGAGAGAGAGAGAGAGATGGGGAGAGAGAGAGAGAGAGAGAGAGAGAGAGAGAGAGAGAGTTCATTCCCACAATTATATTTTTGGCATTCGGCAGACGCCCTAATCCAAAGAGACTTACATTTACTGTATCTTTTTTAATTCATTAGAGCAGTTGATGGTTAAGGGGTCTTGTTCAAGGGCTCAGATGGGATGGATTGGTGGTGCTGGGGATCAAACCTATAATCTGATCAGCAGTCCAACTACTCAAATCAATGAGCTAACATATCCCTTCCCTTATCTAAGACACACATACCTCATACTTTAACAGAAAGTAGATGAGTAAACCAGTCAGCAGTCAAGCAGTACTCAAGTAACACATCACTGTTTTTACAGATATAGTAAATATTTTTATAAAAAACATTTGACGTTGCAATTGTTTTTAGAGAAACCATTGTCAAACCCTTATAACAGAGGTAAAGTGGTCAATTTCCTATCAGTTTCGATAGTAGGTTTGGCAAGGTCTGAGAAATGTAACTGAATTTCAAAGAGAGAGACAGTCGAACATAGATAAACTATGAACAAACAAATAAAAACTAGTAAAGAAAGAAAGAAAGTAAGAAAAACTTGATAAGCCATGTGACTTGCGTTTAATAATATAAATGTCCACAAAAAAAAGATTAATAATGATAACAGGCACCAAGGCAAAAAAAAATTCATAGGTCCAATAATTGCAGCCTAAATGGCCTAAATGTGTTTGATATTATTGTTGTTGTAAAACCGGATAAAAGGATTAAATATGTACAGAATTCCCATATATATATATATATATATATATATATATATATATATATATATATATATATATATATATATATATATATATATATATATATATATATACACCGTACCTGAATTATTAGTCTTTAGAAATTGTTAGAATAAACAATAAAGAAATAACGCCAACAACATATACACACTATGTGCAGATTAGACCTAATTATTATTATAAAGTTTTTATTATTATTATTATTAATAATAATAATAAAAACCAGTATATAAGAGAAGTGCACCCTCTAGTGGAATTATGATGTTTAGACAACAAAGCATTTAATGTAATCAAATATTATGTTATCGTTTGTTGACTAATGCATTTAATTTCACACATGTAGCTGTAAAAGTTAATTAATACAACCTTATGAGTTTAATTAAAAAGGTCTGTTTTTATTGCTGAAGGTTTGAACAGGTCATTAGAGACCAGAGGAACAGCAGGCTTTATAGAGTTTGAAGAAACAGTCACTGGCATTATAGCTAATGTATAAACTGCCCTGAACAGTATGAAGAGCTGATGATCCTTACAGATGCTCAGGGCAATAGAAGAGAGTCGTCTGAAGGATCCAATGATATTTCATTGTTATATTTTTAATAAAAACTTTGTGTTGAGGGCCATTGATACTGTTATCTGTCTTTTTATTTATTTATTTGACACTTGTACGTTTATTTAAAGGACCTGGATAACTTACAGTTTGTGTGTATAGTATGTGCTAGGGGTGGGAAAAAAATCGATTCTTCGATGCATTGCGATGAATAGGATCCTGAATTTCTATTTATGAATGTTAATTAATAACGTGATGTTGACAGGACGCAAAAGGTGGAACTATAAAGCGGAAAGTGTAGCATCCGGACAGTCTAATGGTGTGCACATAACTGATGTATAATTGCGGTAGAGGAATAACAGAGCGCTAAAAAAAAAAAAAGATTTAGGCTCCGTCCAAAATCACATACTAAATATGAAGAAACAATGTTTTTTTTAAATACAAGTATTTATTTAAAGCACTTGACACGTGACCTACTAATCCCTACTATCCTATGAGGAAGAGACGACACATCATATGCGGAAGTAGTGGAAAGCAGAGACGCGGCACTTTTCATGTGTTTAAAGAGACGCGGCACTTATTAAACATCATTCAGGTTAAACATTATCCAAGTATAAATTCAAGCTGCTGTCCTTATTAAAATAGCAGATGTAGTCCAAATTCCATTCACACTACCTGGAACCATACTATTTATACTTACTTTGTAATTTTTTAATAGTCAAACCGTAAAAAAAAGGGGGAAAAAAAAGAAAATCCATATCAAAAGATGTCGGTTTTTATCTACTCATTGTCATGTTCCAGTATATGACTTGACCAAGATGAAGCAGAATATGTTGAGAACTGATATCCTGTCAGCGTTCACGTTTATTTCATTGAGAAATTTATTTATATAAAAGTAAATATTTTTGTCTGTTAGTCCCTAACTGTAAGGGGTACTGGGTGTGTTACCCCACCAGACCAACTCTGGGCAACCCAGGGACTTTCAGCCTTTGTGACTTCAGGTCATGTGGACAGTGTTTGTCTTTGTCATGTGGTTACATCTTGTGATTCTTCCCAGTCCTGTCATTGGTTGATTGTTCTCTCATTGTCTTCAGATGTTGCTTGTTTCCCTTGTTAGTTTGTGTAAATAAATATATACACATCCATGTCATCTGTTACTTTGATTTTAAACATGTGTCTCTATATTTTTGTATTCTTAAACTAACAGTAGTTTCTTGTTTTGTTCTTTTGCCCTGTTCTCTGCCAAGTTTTATTTAGTCTGTTTGGTGGTTTGTTGTCTTTATGTTTATTGAAGTTCTGCTTGCAACCAACCTCTATGTTTTAAACAAAAGAGTGAGAATTTTTATGTTTGTCGTCTCGTAATTTCAGGCAGAGATGATGGCAGCAGTGGCTTTTATGTATTTAAATGAGTTGTTTTCTTCTATATTGCCGCTGTTGGACACTAACAGAGTTCGACACAACACCTCCACTAGCAAGAGAACCGCAGTGGTAATGACTGACCCCCAAACACAACAGCTACAGGCAGCACAGGTGCACACAGTAGTTCTTTGTATTGTTTAGTCTAATATAGCAGTCATTTCTGACCTGCACTTACAAGCAAAAAACGCTATATTATGTATTAAGCATCATGTAAAAACAATACTTCTGTTACTGCTGCCATTGCAGAAGTTGCTGTTGTTTTTTTAAAAATTGCTGTAGCATTTTTAGAAGTTAAGATTTTAACGAGAGGAAAATTGGAAATGTTGTTCAGACAAAATGAGTAACACAAACTTTATTTATTGAATCAGAGTTTCTGAATCTTCTGAAAGTTAGCCTGGAATCCTGTGTTTATTCCAAACTTATACCCAGATTTACTGATGCCAATGTTACACAGCTGGCATATAAAGTTGAAAAGACAGTATCTGAAAATATTGTCCTCAATCTCAATTCCTCGTCCACTGGTTATACTAGTGCTGACATAAAATCATGATGTCACTTTTCCACATTGGTTAGCGAATCAATATTAAATAAATATTTTTGGCCTCATGTATTTGGACTGTTGCGATGTATGTCATGCCATGTATGTATTACAGCCAATCCTTTTACATCCTTTTTGATTAATATTAATGGCTGAAATATTTAAACGATTACATTGATTACTTAATTACTACTATTAAACCCACAATTAACTTTAATTCACTGTTCATGGTTTATTAAATGCATTCCTGCCTTTTTACTTTAACATTAACATTAAATATTTGAGATAGCGTTACTAACTTTTCAAGTTCAAGTTCAAGGAGCTTTATTGTCATTTCACCCATATATAGCAGATGCCGTACACAGTGAGATGAAATAACGTTTCTCCAAGACCCCCTGGTGCTACACAAAACATAGAATTTACAAAACAACAAAGAGCAACTAAACAGGATAGACATAAAGTGCATGTCAGTGCAGACAGTGCATAAACAAACAATAAACAATACAAACATTACAAGGACAGTGCAAAAAGACAGTAAAGGACGGGACATAACGGAATAGCGCCAACCATACTGTAGATGAGGTAGAAAAAGAAACTGTTACACATTCGGGTTGTGAGGGTCCGAATGCTGCGGTATCTGGGTATCTTCTCCCAGAGGGCAGGAGTGTAAAGAGTGAGTGTGAGGGGGTGTGTGGGGGGGGGTTCTCCACAATGCTGTTAGCTTTGCGGATGTTAGCGTGTGGGGAGTGCGTGTAGCTTGTAGCGTGTGGTGTAGATGTCCGTTATATATGGAATGATCTTCTCTGTGATCTTCTCAGTGTTTCTGTTAATGAGTGTCTTCTCTTGATATATGATGATTGCTCTCTTCTCAGATGTTCTCACTGTCCTATGCAGGGTCTTGCCATCTGAAACAGTGCAGTTCCTGAACCAGGCAGTGATGCAGCTGCTCAGAATGCTCTCGATGGTCCCTCTGTAGAACATTGTCAGGATGGGAGGTGGAAGGTGGGAAGGTGGGCTTTCCTCAGTCTTCGCACGAAGTAGAGGCGCTAAGTAGAGCTAGAGGGGCTTCTGCTTGGCTTTTTGCTAATGGGAGCTGGTGTTGAGTGACCAGGTGAGGTTCTCCGTCAGGTGGACACCAAGAAATTTAGTGTCCTTGACAATCTCTACTGAGGAGCCGTCGATGTTCAGCGGAGAGTGGTCGCTCTTTGTTTTCCTGAAGTCAACAACTATCTCCTTAGTCTTGTCAACGTTCAGAAACAGGTTATTGGCTTTACACCAAGCTGTTAGCTGTTTCACCTCCTTTCTGTATGCTGACTCGTCGTTCTTGCTGATGAGACCCACCACGGTTGTTTCATCAGCGAACTTGATGATGTGATTTGAGCTGTGCATTGCTGCACAGTCATGAGTCAGCAGAGTAAACACAGCAGTGGACTCAGCACGCCGCTCTGCGGGGCCCCAGTGCTTAGTGTGGTGGTGCTGGATGCTGATGCTGCTGCTTCCAATCCGGACTGACTGAGGTCTTCCCGTCAGAAAGTCCAGGATCCAGTTGCAGATGGAATTGTTTAGGCCCAGCAGGCTCAGCTTCTCGATCAGATGCTGAGGGATGATTGTGTTAAATGCTGAACTAAAGTCTATGAACAGCATTCATACGTATGTGTCTTTATTGTCCATGTGTGTGAGGGGCAGGTGGAGAGTTGTGGCAATAGCGTCGTCCGTGGAACGGTTTGTACGGTACGCAAACTGTAATGGGTCCAGTGGTTTTCAACTTTTCAGTTTGTTCAGATTTCTCATCCAGTTTCGTTTTTAAAAGCATGTGCCCACAGCAGCCTCAACATTCTATTCTTTTGCTGACAGAAGTGGACCCTGATGTCTGAAACCTCAATGTTCTACGGTCCTAAGTCAGTGTTTATTCTCAGATGACTTCTCTCATCAACAAGACAATGCTGTTCCACTCTAAATGTTTTTTCTTTAAAGAACCAAATTCAAGACCGTTGAGAATAACAATTTTGGGAGATCAACAGTTTTAGAAATACTCAATGCAGCTGATTTAAAACGTATAAGCCTCTGTCCTGTATGTGCATGGTTTAATTTATTTTACTTACACCACATGATTGGCTATTTAGAATATTGGTTTACATAATGTTTAATACAGTGTTTATTGAGTCTATATAGCCTTTTAATAATTAATAATAATTAAGCCTATATAGCCTTTTAATAAGACGAATATGAAATAAATATATATATGAAATAAACTGCGTTTTGGATTGAGGAGGTATATTGTGGGTCTAGATTTGATCAATTAAGTCAGTTTTGTTACAGGTTTATTTTGCTGAATGAATGAATTTGGTTTACTTAAAGGAGTGGACCGATTATGTGTTAACAGACAAGCTTTGACCTGTAAACACATAATATGTCCACCTCTTTAAGTAAACCAAATTCAGGCCTTGAACCCAATTTCCAGTTCCAGTTGTTTAGTTTGGATCGTAATTTTAATGTCCACTAGATGGCAGCATATTTCAATACAGGAAATAGCGTGCATGTAACACTGACACTAATACCTGACATTTATGCACTTGCATTTCTAATCTACAGTTAAATGTGTTAATGTGTGCATTAGGTTTTCTAGAGACACACGGTGACATTTATAGTAGTAGTTGAAAATTTAAGTTTAAGTTTAAAAATTTAAAGAAATACCACAACATTTACTACTTTAAAAATTTGTAACTAGGCTGAGGTCACATTCATGGTGGCTGTATGCTGCATAAGGGAAGTGGCTGCGTGCTTATGTGACCAGTATTGGTTTTTGAGGCCAAAATGCAGATAAACGTGCTAAAATATTAGAAAAAATTGTAATTCATCACCAAATCCTAAAAAGAGAAAAACCTTTTCTAGGTATTTGGATCAATTTTTTTTTAAAGACCTCGGTGACCCAATTTTACCCACAGTGGAAGTCCACCTTGGGTGTGTCCACATATATGGCAGCAGAATAAAGTAGGCGTTAGATAAAGGCCCTTCATGCCTACTCAATAATATAATATATAATATTCAACCTTCTTTATTGTCGTTAGGGTGTTGCAGGTACATGTACAGAGCCAATGAAATGCGTACAGTGTTTTTTCTTCACATATCCCATCTTAGTAATTTGGGGGTCCAGAGCGCAGTGTCAGCTATGATACAGCGCCCCTGGAGCAGGAAGGGTTAAGGGTCTTGCTTGCTCAAGGACCCAATGGTGGTGTTGGCTTGCTGGCAGTGGGGCTTGAATCCAGGTGTTTCTGTTCTCGTCTTCAGATCAACAGAGGTTGGCACTTCCCACTTTACTTTACCATTTGAGCCACCACTGCCCCCCGCTACATGTAGCATGTCGTCCAAGCCGAAGAATAACACATCTCACATACCACATACACAGGGGCATGAAAGGGGGCTCGTAATTGGGTTAGTGGTAAGCAAGCAGGAAGGAAGAACATGGGACGAGAAAAGTAGAGATGTGTGCTGGCAAAAAAAAGACTGAAAACTGCAGGTAAAT
Organism: Bagarius yarrelli; assembly: GCA_005784505.1. Classification (NCBI taxonomy): domain Eukaryota; kingdom Metazoa; phylum Chordata; class Actinopteri; order Siluriformes; family Sisoridae; genus Bagarius; species Bagarius yarrelli. The sequence goes on along the minus strand of VCAZ01000096.1, from coordinate 455,883 downwards.
AGGGGTAAATAGTGGACATAAAAGTCAATGAAGATCTAGCAAGTGTCATAAATATAAAAATATATAAAGCATATACAAAGCTAAGATTTAGAGATATTATATATATATATATATATATATATATAATATAAAAATAATAACATTTTTATATAAATCAAATTTGTAAAAAATCTTTTAAAGAATGTACAGTTACTAAAACCAATACAAAAGAAACTATTAGTAATTTGATCTGAAATTCTGGTGATCTGATAATTACATTCTGTGTGACGTCTCGAATACTGCTTTCCTACATGTCACCTTATTTAAATGTGGTTTGGTTACTTTTGAAGCTAAAGGGGTGTAGTCTAGTCTATGTAGAATTTGTTTTTGCATGTTGGGTTGGTACATTTTTAAGCAAGTTTAGCCCTTTTTAAAGTAGTCAAAAATAGACTAATTACATCAATCTGAACGTCTCTTTATCACATTCGGTTACTTTAAGAGCTGAGCTTTAAACATGTAATCTGTTTAAACAATCTTGAAAAAAACTGGTAAAGTGAAACCCTTCACAGTTCCTCTCAGTAAGGGGCCAGGTCAATATTTTAAAGGGTGCATTAAACCTCTGCCTGCTTGCACTGACTTTCCTGCCTGTTTGCGAGAAAACCACAATGGTTCAAAAGTCTATGTGAATTATAACAGACCTACATTTCCACATAAAACGCAGTGATTAAGCACTTATGGATTTCGCGCAGAAATAAATAGCGAAACAAACAGATATTTATTTAGTCACACGTTTGTAACTTTAGTATATAACATTTATTTTCCTAGAAGATTGCATAGGTTTTGCATGTAATGGCTTTTGAAGAATCCAAATTATTTACCTTAATTTATTTAACAGATTCCAACATACTAACGCTTGTGTGTTTAATGAAATTCTTGCTAGTCAAATGCAAACTAATGTAGACTTGTAAATACATACACAGCAACAGAAGACAAACACTGTCCAAAAAATTAAAATAAAATCAATATCAGAGTATCACTTTCCTTTGAGTGGTATTTTATTTAAAGCATTAAGGGAAGTGAGTGGTTATCATTCCTTCTTTTGTACTTATTTGTAATATATATATATAATTTTTTTTTTTTTTTTTTTTTTTTGTTACCATTTTAGTAATAATTGCCATGACAATGTGGAAAATAGTCGAAGTATCAGAAATGTTATGTAACTATGACATCCATCGAGCTGAGATAAAATATCCTATCCGTATAATTTCTTTGTCATTTTTACTTTAGTTGAATTGGAAGACCCACAAGGAAACGACAGTGTTCAGGTTTTCGGTTCCTCATTAGGGATATGTTTCAAAACTTTACATGACAACCACAAACACCTGGAGACATAATCTGCTTATTACACCGAGCCCGTAGCTGTACAAAAACCAGTGTCACAAATCTATTCTTGACTGTGGCTATGTAAATCTAGTCCCTTTTTTTTTTTTAAGTGTTTGTCGTATATCAACACTCTACCTGCATATGTGGGGTTGTCTTAGAAAATGTTGTTTGTCTTTTTATTTAAATACACACACACCTCTTGTGATATATATAAGGATTTAGGTAAAGCTAGGTTTTTAAAAAAAAATTTGTTGACTTAAAGTATTTATTTTATGTATTTGATTAATATTTAACTTATTATTCAGTTTATGTAAACATACCAAGGTGATTTTCCTTATAGGGACCAATTAAATGCCATTATTTGGACCCTGTAAAGAGAGGAAACACACACACACACACACACACACACACACAAACACACACACGTGCATGCATGTATAAGTTATTTCTACACAAGCTCAGGTACAAATTCAGAAAATGTGTGCCTGAACGATGAACAGGACGTGGTGTAAAGGTGTGAACAAAACATCCCGCCGTGTGAGTACTGAGTCACCAACATCAAAGAAAAGGACTAGCAAGTACCAAATGTCAAAAACTGACATGTATAAAGACTACAGTTTTATTTCTATCTATAATTCCATGCTTTTATTACAATCACGGGGTATCTAATCTTTAGATATTTCAAATGCTGTGGTTGAGTTTCAGAGAGATGAAAAAGTTTGATTTTATTAATCCATATTAGATTAAAAAAAAAGATAAACCACCAAATGTACTTAAAGAAGTAAACTCTTTAAAGCTTAAAAATTCTAAATCTAAATCTAACCATTGTTGATGGTAATGTCTGTGTCGGCACAATCAAATAAAAAAATAACTTTCTGAAAGAATGGATAGGAAAATGATCCTTTTTCCAAAAAAGAATTTGACAGTGTCTGTTTTCAAACTGCATCTTAACAAACCACAAAGGGTGTGGGACAATGTGCTATAGACCAAAACGAAGACATCATACCAGATGTGAAGCATGGTGGTAAAAGCGTGATTTGTTTCACAGCCACGAGTCCTAGAAAACAAGCAGATTTAAAAGCAACAATGAACTATACTTCATACCAGAATATTTTTTATACAAATACACTATTGTCACTAGTTTGTTTTTGTATGTTGTGGTATTATATCAATTCTGCACTGGAACTAGGAGACCCAAATGCTGTTCCAGCATGACAATACCCCTGTGCACCAAACCCCTGAACTCCATTAAAACCGGTTGTGTTATTATTGCAGTGCACTGCAGACCCTCCTCACCTGATGTTAGTGCCTAATTTCACTAATACTATTGTATCTAAATAAACACATATCTTACATTTAAGATCTGAATTATAATGGAGAAATGTTAGAAGAGTGGAGCTTAATATAACAGCAAAATGGGGAGTAAATCAGGAAAAGCTGCTTAAAATCACGTGTTTGTCATGGTCAGGTGTCCACAAACTTTTGACAATATAGAGTATGAGGTGACCTGTGCAGCATTTTCAGCTGTCCTAACTTGCTTTAAAGCAACAAGACAATTATTCCAAGCAAACTAGCAAATTAACAAGCTAAGTGGGAAAAAAAATCAAGGTTTGGAAAGCCCAAGTCAAAGTCCATACCATAACCCCACTGAGATGTGGCAGGGTTTTCTGCTATTGTATCTTGTGTTAGAACATGTTCTGCAATTTGAAATGTCATCTGCTCATTATGATTGTAATGAGTGGTTAGTTGTGTTACGGCACCAGTCTGGTTCTTTTCCTCTGACCTCTTTTATCAGAAACACAACTGGACAGAATTTTTTACCACTTTTTTTTAACACTCTCAATCTCCATCACCTTGGATGGAAAGCGTTGGCACACAGGCGTTTTCAGATCTCTCCAGAAATGTTCAGTGGGTTCTAAAGTCTGGGCTCTTGCTGTCTCCAAGTTCCTGACACTTAAACCAACCCCACAGCATAAACTACTACCAGCCTGCTACACTGTAGGGATGGTATTGGTCAGGTAATGAGCAGTGCCTGGATTTCTCCAGACATGACGCTTGCCATGCAGGCCAAATAGTTAAAACATTTTTTATTAGACCATAAAATGTGTTTCATGGTCTAAAAGTCCTTCTTTTGGCTTGCACCAGACTGGGAATCATGTGCCTTTTACTAAGGAGTGGCTTCTGTCTAGACAGTCTACATACAGGCCTGGTTGGTGAAATGCTGCAGAGATGGTTGTTTTTCTGAAAGGTTCTTCTTTCTCCACTGACAAATGCTGAAGCTCTATCAGACTGACCATTGGGTTCTTGCTCACCTCTCTGACTAAGCCCATCTTCCTTGATTGCTCAGTTTGGCCGGAAGGCCTGCTGTAAAAAGATTCCTGGTGGTTCTAAACTTCTTCCATTAATGGATAATGAAGGCCACTGAAATGTTTCTGTACCCTTTCCTCAGATCTGTGCCTGAATACAATCCTGTCTTGGAGGTCAGCAAACAATTCCTTGGCTTCCTGGCTTGGGCTTTGCTTTGACATGCACTGTTAACTGTGAGGCTTATAGACTGGTTTGTGCCTTTCCAAATAATGTCCTACCACAGGTGGACTCCAATCAAGTTGTAGAAACAATGTAAAGGATGATCAATGGTAACAGGATGTGGTCATTTTGAGGAATTTTAAGGAAAATAAATTTATTTTGGAATAACACTGTAACATAACAAAATGTGGAAAAGGGAAGTGCTGTGAATAGGTGCACTGCACATAATCAGCAGCTGTCACCTCTTCTCGCTCCAGACCGACAGCCTGTTCTCCTTCAATCCTGTACTAGAAATAAGCAATAAAGCCCATCAAAAAGCTGCATTTTCCTCTGTTCAATGGAAGTATTTTGTTTTACTGGCCCGGAAAAGAAAGATAACAAATATATATTCAACATCATTGTTGTTGTGCAAGGTACGTGTACAGAGCCAAATACATTTTTTGCATGTCACAACTTAGTAATTTGGGGGTCAGGGCACAGGGTCAGCTATGATACAGCACCCCTGGAGCAGGAAGGGTTAAGGGTCTTGCTCAAGGACCCAACAGTGGTTGACTTGTCAGCAGTGGGGCTTGAACCCAGGTGTTTCTGGTCTTCAGATCAGCAACTTAGCACCTTAACCATTTTAGCCACCATATTCTCGGCGTATGACTCATAAAAAGAAGCAGTGCAGTTGTCACCATAAAATGAACATTAGCTAATTTTCGGAAAGAATGGCACAGATGCTTTAAAATAAAACCCCCTAACAGTTTTAGATAAGTAATACATGTTAATTTAAAAAAAAACCACTCCAATATTAATTAATTGACTACAACATTTTGGCTGATCAATATAGTAAAAATATAAGAGAAAATTTAAAACGTTAGATTAGTCTAAGCCATATAGTGTTAATACACCTTAAGGACACATTAAACAAACAAAAGAACTGGAATTAAAGTCGTTGGTAATGCAGGGAGTCATATATGATTAAACCTGGCTGGAAACATCGGACCACAGCTAGTAGTGCTAGTGCTCAGCACAACCTGCTTCTAATGGCAAACCTGTGCATCAAACTGAACGAGTAAACCATAGTAAGTTTTGATATTAATGCTGTGTGAACAGGCAGATTCTTTATTGAGTTAATGAAACTGCGCATGATTTCATAGCTTTTTGAGCAACAACCCTCTATTTCCATAAAACAACTGAAAACAAGCAATAATGCAAAGTCAGCTGTGCATTCATGTGCTCTTTTTCAAACCAAGCAAAATGCTGCAACCAGACTTAAGCTTTAAGATATAATTCTCTATAAATGCAATTTAGATATATGAAAAGAGCAAATGTAACAGAGGCTAATATGTGAAAGGAAATATGGCAGGTAAAGTGAAAAAGGTTACTGAACCAAAGTGCTACTTTAATACTTTGTGTACAAATACATTACAAATTTGCTAACTAAAATTAAAAAATTTGTTAATTAAAATATTTTCTAATATTTATTTATGGTTCCATGTAATGATATAATTTCTTGCAAAGTATCAAAACCTTTTTTTTTTTTTTTTTTTTTTACAATGTATTGAAAGCTGTCACTTTCTAAAAAAGGCATGTAGAAATTCATAAATTTCTCTTAATCTGTGAATTGTGAATGACTAAAATGATCTAAAGATCTTATCAAAAATCTGTGGTAACCCAGTTCCTCCATGTCTCTCTCTCTCTCTCTCTCTGCACAGACACAGTTTTCGTATATCCTTTTTGAGCTGTTTTTAAGCAGAATACAAGCTGATATGTAAGTTTAAAATTGTTTGATTTTATAGATCTTAAAAGTTTGGATTAAGTTTTAAATGCTTTTTTTAAATAAATGCTGCTTCTGCTACAAAAATAAGCAGAAAACGAACATGCCATGAGCTTTTTAAGAGATTCTTATATATACATGATTTATGTAATGTTAAAATTATTTCTTTTATTAAATTCAATAATATAAAATATTTATGTTGGTGATATTTTAACTTGAACTATTATAATTTAAAACAATTTGTATTCAATGTGACTTTATTCTAAATCTGGCTTCTTGTAACTGTCAGACGGCACATAGTTCCTACCCACACATAGTATTCAAAATTATAAGAAATTTTGCTCAAAAAATTAACTAATTGTTTTGATTTAAAAATCAATATTAGCATACATTAAAAAAAGGTTTTGATTCCATTAAAGCGTTTGGAAATAAAAGAACCAAGCATACACATCATCACTAACAATCACGTACAAATTTCAATTGATTTTTAACCTGACAATGAAGCGAAATACCACTTTTAGTCATATAACACCCTCAGCAATTTGAGTTTTCGTTTACTTTAAATTCGTCTGGTTCTGCGAAGGGGTTTTATTCTAAAGAACCATGCATTACAAGGCATACAAGGCATCTGTTGCATTTTTTTTTGCTGTTGTATGCCATGAACTATATGCGTCTTTAAACGTAAATTAATTAATTAATTACAATTGTGCAAATTAACAGTATTAAAAATACTAAACATAATCAGAGGATAAAGAAAAAAAAATAATTAGGACATTTATCTTAGCAATTCTTAATGTACTTTAATTGCATACCTGCTAGCAGATATTGCCAGGTCACTTTTTAAAAGTACAGTATTTTAATACACAACTTCTTTTGAATGTAATTCAAATATATAGTATAATTTATACTGTTAACTGAAGTGAATAAATTATACAGCGGCTACTGTTATGTGTGCTAGAACCCATCTGGCTATGTAAACAGACAACTTGTTATAATTCATAGTATTTTATATCATATTAATTCAGATTTTCTTTTTATCCTGCAGAAAATGATGGTTATATTGGCTACAGATCTATACCCGTATGGAGACAATAATTACTCAGATTATAACTATACTTATGAAAATTCTACCGGAGAGGTATGTGATCAGGAAACGAGTATGCATTTTGAATCCATCTTTACCCCCATTTTGTACTCTGTAGCATTTGTGCTGGGAGTGATGGGTAATGGCTTAGTACTGGTGGTGCTATGCCAAAAGAGGCAGACATGGAGTGTGACAGATGTCTTTGTCCTACACCTGAGTGTGGCCGACATCCTGTTACTCAGCACTATGCCACTTTGGGCAGTAAATGCAGTAAATGGATGGAATTTTAGCACCGGATTCTGCAAGCTTGCTGGAGCGCTATTTAAGGTAGGGGAGGATTTATAGTTTGTAAGTCATGTATTGGTTATGGTATTGTTCTGTGTACTGTTTTTAATGTCCTGTTTTAATGCTCTTACTCAATGTATTGCACTAATATCTGTTAAATGCTTAAAGCAAAGGGTAGCTAAACAACATTTTGTTAGGCTTTTGACATGACATTTCCACACACCTGTATCTAGAAGGACGTGTCAAAAAAGTCTCATTACTGAACAGGTCTATACTAACACACTAGATCACAAACAAACTGTACACGCTAGATCACAAACAAACGGTGGACGTGATTTTGGAAAGTAAGATGTTATCCTGGACCAACCAATCATAACCATCTCATGTCATCAGCGTGTGCTGACCTATACACATCTCTAATGCATAATTTAGGGTAAAATGCTCTGAACCTGTGAAACACAGTAGTTCAACAATGTTTACTATAAAACAAGTTTTATGCTTATTTAATACTCTTACATTAGCTAAACTGCACATAAATTCTGTATACAATTGTTCAGTACAGAATGTAAAGTATTATGTAAGTAATTTAAGTATTTCAATTCAATTCAATTCAATTCAGTTTTATTTGTATAGCGCTTTTTACAATGGTGATTGTCACAAAGCAGCTTTACAATTGAAGAAAAGAAATTATAAAACAGAATTAAACAAATCAGTTTGTCCCTGATGAGCAAGCCGGGGCGACGGTGGCAAGGAAAAAACTCCCTAAGAGATGAGATAGGAAGAAACCTTGAGAGGAACCAGACTCAGCAGGGAACCCATCCTCATTTGGGTGTGAAAACAGGTAGCAGGGATCATGAGGTTACATCGTGTGTGTTGTAAACAACTATAATCATTAGTCCTTAGAGCAGCCGAAACGTCTTTATGGCGAAGTGGGTCGTCCTAGATCGCCCGGCCCGGTGATGCATCATCCGCTGGGCAGGTCACAGGGAAGGGACCCACAGGACGGGCCGGTGGTGGGGTCTGGATCACCGGCAGCTCCGTTGTGGCGTATGTAGCTCAACAGAGATGAGAGAGAGAGAGAGAGAGAGAGAGAGAGAGTGAAAGGAAGTCAAAAAGAAGGAAAACAGTTTTAAGTGACAATGTAATCACACGGTTTGGATTGATTAAGTGAAAAATGTAGAGTGCAAGGATGGACTCCGGCCAAGACTAACTAGGTCAGCATAACTAAAAGGAGAACCAGAGGGAAACACAGACATGAGGGCTCCCTGATATGTTAAGCAACCAGCCGCTCTCATCATCAACACCGTGATCAATAAGAGAGGGGAAGACAGCATCTAAACATTACCAGATCACCTTAATACTCAACACCCATGAGTCCCCCGGATCTGCTCCTTTATCTAAGGGGAATCAAATACAAAAGGCTTGATTTTAAATAAAATATGTTTTTAACCTGGACTTAAACACTGAGACTGTGTCTGATTCCCGAAACATACATAGGGAGGTTATTCCATAGCATAGGGGCCCTGTAGGAAAAGGCTCTGCCCCCTGCTGTTGTAGTTTTTATAATGCGCGGTAATGACAGGCAGCCTGCATCCTTTGATCGAAGTAGGCGTGGTGGAACGTTAAGACACTAGAAGTCCGCTTAAGTACTGCGGCGCGAGACCATTTAGAGCTTTATAGGTTAAAAGTAGTATTTTTTTTTTTTTTTTTTAAAATCGATGCGGTGTCTCACTGGGAGCCAATGCAGTGCGGGATAGGACCGGCGTGATGTGCTCGTATCTTTTAGTTTTAGTGAGGACTCTCGCTGCTGCGTTCGTTCTGGACTAGCTGAAGTTTATTAATGCACCTAGTTGAACATCCAGACAGTAAAGCGTTACAGTAATCCAGCCTGGATGTGATAAAACGCATGAACTAATTTTTCAGCATCAGTAAGCGACAAGATATTTCTTATTTTAGCGATATTTCTGAGATGATAAAACGCTATCCTGCTAATATTATCGACATGGGCTTCAAATGAGAGATTGGAGTCTAAAATCATCACACCCAGATCTTTTACTGTTGCACTTGGTGAAACAGAAAGACTGTCTAGGGTTAAGGTGTGATCAGGAAGCTTACTTTTAGCTACCTGTGGGTCCTAGAACCAGAACCTCCGTCTTGTCAGCGTTAAGCAAGAGGAAATTGCAAAGCATCCAATCTCTTACTTACTTCCTTCACACATTGCTCAATTTTATTAAACTGGCCTTTCGCATCAGGCCTTGATGAGACGTATAACTGTGTGTCATCAGCGTAACAGTGGAAAACTAATATCATGCTTACGGATTATGTTTCCCAGAGGCAGCATGTAAAGAGAGAAAAGAAGTGGGCCTAAAACCGAGCCCTGTGGGAACACCATACTTTACAAGGGAGCACGCAGAATAATCACCATTTAAATCTACAAACTGGTAACGATCGGGTTAAATAGGACCTGAGCCACGCAAGAGCTGTTCCTTTAATTCCTACTAATTTTTCTAATCGGCTGGGAGAAGAATATCGTGATCTATAGTGTCGAAGGCCGCACTAAGGTCAAGTAATATAAGCAACGAGACACAACCTTGGTCGGATGCCAGTAAGAGGTCATTAGCTACTTTGACCAGTGCCGTCTCTGTGCTGTGGTGAGGCCTGAATCCTGATTGATAAAGTTTCATGTATGTTATTTCTTTGTAAAGTATGAGCACAGTTGTTGCGCAACTACCTTCTCTAGAATTTTAGAGACAAACGGAAGGTTAGATATCGGTCTATAGTTAGATGACAGTTCATTTTGGTCAAGGTCAGGTTTCTTAATTAAAGGTTTAATCACTGCTAATTTAAAAGATTTAGGAACATACCCACTGCTGAGAGAGAAGAGTTAACTATTTTCAACAGGGGTTACTGATACTGCCGGTTTACAATTTGTTTAAGAAAGTGTGTTGGTATAGGATCTAACACACAAGTTGACGATTTTGTGGAAGAGATGAGTGTGATTAGGTTTTTCTCTTCCAAAGGAGTAAAATTTTCTAAGTTCTGATCTGATGCGGTTAGTTGATCATCAGAATCATTCGAAAGGTCTGGTTTTAAAACGTTAATTTTCTGCCTAATGTTTGCAATTTTATTGTCAAAGAAGTTCATGAAATCCTCACTGCTGCACGCAGTTATGGTGCAGGTTTCTGAGGACGCCTTATTCCTAGTTAATTTTGTGCGACGGTATCGAATAGAAATCTAGGATTATTTTTATTATCTTCAATAAGGTTAGAAAGATACGTTGATCTATTTACACTAAGAGCTTTTTTATAAGCTAGAATTCCCTCTTTCCATGCTGCCTGGAAAACCAGCAATCTAGTTCGACGCCTAGTTTTACGTTCTAGTTTACGGGCGCTCTGTTTTAAAGAGCGCGTGTGTTCATTATACCATGGAGCGAGTTTCTTATCTTTAATTATTTTTCTTTTAACTGGAGCCACATTATCTAATGTTTAGAGCGGAATGCGGCATCTATATATTCAGTGTCGCCTGCTCGAGTTCTGTTGGATCAGACGGCGATCCAATGACAGAAGACAAGTCTGGAAGACAATTAATAAAGCTCTGAGCAGAAGTTGAAGTAAAAGTAAATGTACGTTTAAAGCGGGGGTAGCGTGGCGCTACAGATGCACTATTATTATGACGCATTTTAAACGATATAAGATGGTGATCAGAAATAATTTCGCACTGAGGAGTTGTTACTATATTACTTATACTTATTCCGAGAGATAGTATTAAATCTAAACGTGTGTGACCAGCTTTATGAGTGGGTCCCATTACACACACTGATTTTACTCCCACTGAGTCGAGTAGAGACATAAAATGCTGTTCTCAGAGGGTCGTCTGAGTTTTCAAAAATGAATATTAAAGTCTCCAGCAATTAACGCTTTATCAGCGGAGACAACCAGGTTAGACAGGAAATCTGCAAATTCACTAAGAAATTCAGAGTACGGACCTGGAGGTCTGTAAATAAGAACTAGAGAAATTGATTGGCTCTGTTTATTATTTGTCTCTGCAGATGTAAGGTTACTGTAGAGAGCTTCAAATGAATTAAAATTACGTCCATGTTTCTGTACGATAGTTAGATTATTATTATAAATAAACTGCGACGCCTCCACCTCTACCATTAGGGCGAGGCTGGTGTATGTAGCTGAAAGCTGGAGGACTAGACCTAGCTTCATTTAATGCTACATACTCGTCCGGTTTTGAAATCCAGGTTTCTGTTTAAACATAAAATGTCAAAATCCAGATCTGAGATCATTTCATTAACCATAAGCGCTTTAGAAGTAAGAGAGATCTAATGTTTAACAATCCTAGCTTCAGATCAGAGGTGCAGGCTGTGTGTTCAGTATTCTCTGAGTTACGAATATCTATATTAATTAAATTACTAAAGCAAACTTTTGGGGTTTTTCTATATTTATATTGTATAGCTCGGGGAACAGGGACACAGTCTCAATATTATGAACCCTGAGTGACGACTCTGTGCAGCTAGCAGACGGTTCGGATTAGCCTGTGGTCTGCTGCTTGGCCTGGGCTCTGGGTAGTCAACGATTAACTAGTCCTATTCTAAGACTATGAGCTATGTACAAGACAGGAGAGCGGATCCTTCCCGGGTGGGATGGACACCTTCCCGTCCTAACAGGCCAGCTTTGCCCTCAAAAGATTTCCAATTATCGATGTAGCCCACACTGTTTTCGGAGCACCACCTGGACATCCAGGCGGTTTCAGTGACCATAACCTGCTGTAAGCTATGTCACCACATCGCATTGGTATGGGGCCAGAGCAAACTACGACATCGGACATCGGATTTCATGTTTTATTTAATAAACATTTATAATAGTCAGTGGCGGGCGGGTTGCATTTGGTTCCTAGGCCTTCAGTGTGGGGATTTTACCCCACTTCTTTAAAGCCAACCCCGCAATTACAGAAACAATATATTCACAAAATATAAACATATATATATATATATATATATATATATATATATATATATATATATATATATATATAGATATATACAACCACAACTGTGCCACATACATCAGCTGCAGTTCAGAATCCAAATTTTCTTTAATATTAATATAACATCACAAAAACATAAAAAATTAATAAAAATATATAATATATTTAAAGGCTGTAAACCAGTGTTACCAGTTGTAGCAGCTGGCCTGGAAGTGATAAACAAACTCTTTTCCAGGCTGAGACAAGCTAGTTATTTCTGGGGGTTAGCTAAACTCTTCTCACAATGTCTAACTTTTTCGGAAAAATTCACCTTAAAAATTTATTTTTAAGTACGTCCGAGACAAGGTCAATTTCTCCTCCTCCGTCATCCATTGTGGGCATAAAAATTGTTACAGACGCGTTTCACAAGTCTCTGATGGATTGTAAGAATTTACTCTAATCAACCAATCAGAGGACAGAAAAATGCTGATTTCATTGTGTGCCAGCTAGCGGGCTTCAGGAGGCGGGTTTAAAAATCTGATTGGTTAAAGGTCTTTAATAATATCAACCAATTAGCAATCTGCCACTACTACTATAGTTAAAGTTAAATGGCTGTCACTACTGATTCTGAAGGCCCCGGCGGATTATATTATCATGGCAGCACATAGAAACTGAAAATCTAACATCCACATACAAGTACTGGAAGCAGTGCAGCAAGAGAAATGCTACAAAATGAAGAGAATAAACTTGAGAAAAAATTAATACAATTTAATGGAACAAATATTAGAATTTAGGTTGTAAATGTAGACAGCAGAGAAGACCTTCCTGGTCCTGACTGCACATCACTGATATTACATTTTTATTTACAAGGAGGAGAGGATTTAAAAAAAAAAGGAAAATGGAAGGCGTGGTACACACACACTGATGACATCAGATGGTTATCTATGGTAATGTTGGAAAAGACATCTCTTGTCTCTTGAAGACATCATGTTATTTGGCTATTTTACATTAATGAAAAGTTCATTCCACTATCTTGGTGCCAGAACAGAAAAAAAGCCTTGAGGCAGACGTACAATGCATTTCAAGGGATGAATTTATACATATGTCCAGTATCTATGACTTTCTTGAATATACACTATAAGGACCAAATGTTTGCGGCCACCTTACCAGTACATCTGTAACTGTGTCGCCCCAAAACTGTTGCAAAAAAAAAAACCAACTTCTCTTTTCTAAAACAAAAAAGTCCGAATTCACAATGTTTATTCTTTGGGATAAACTGGAATCCCATACGCCATGACTAAATGAGCAAATATCCACAGCCACACTTCAAAGGACAGTGGTAAGACTTTCCAGACATTTGGAGGAATGTAAAGAAGTAAAAGTGAGACTAAAGATTAACTAACAGAAAATTGGTAGTGCAGTGGTTAAGGTGTTGGACTGCTGATTGGAAGATTGGGGTTTTAATCCCAGCACCACCAAGTTGCCACTGCTGGGCCCCTGAGATTTTAGCCCACCATTGCTCAGATGTATAAAGACGATAATTGTAAGTTGCTCTAAATAAGGGTGTCTGCCGAATGCTGTAGATGTAAATATATAAAAACATAGATATGACAGTTTATTTTTTTCTCTTTGGCTAAATTGAACAATTAATTTTTAAGTAATGTTTTTGTTATTTTGAACTTTTAATGAGCTAAAACAAAACTCGACTCACGACCATTGTTATGTTAAAACAGTACTGAAACAGGGTTTTTTGGGTAAAACTCCATAAATCACACTTGAAACTTTTATGGTTTTATGACCAGGGTGCTTCTCTTCTGGACCTAGTGAAGTTTTTCCCACTAGTGTGCTTTTGTCTTAGCTATGTACTAATAGCAAAATTGATACCTTGTGACTATGATTAAAACCTTACATATAGCTGATTATTGCTCCTAGCTACATTATGCTCATTCAGGCTAAAAACTTTAGTTATGTGCGTAACTGTGGTTAAGTGGTTACACTTTTGCACATTTCTTTGCAATACTTGTAAAAGCACAAACATGCTGACAGGATCTTTTATTGGACAAAATAATGGCTGGAAAAGTGTTGATATTGCGCATGTTTGAGTATAAACGCTAATCCGGTGAGGTGCTGATCCTTTATGAAAGTCTGATTCACTCAAGTGCTGAAATTAATAAGAACAGGAAACACTTGTATTACAATATTAATCATATTGATAAAAGTCCCTCAAGCACTGATACCACTGTATACTAAGAATAAGACTTAGTAATAATTAGGCATAGGCTGTTTACCCATTTCAAGGTACACCAAATTGTAGAAAGGTAAATCAAGGTGTAAAACCACTAAAATATTCTGTTATACAAATAACTGCGGTATGTGCAGTTTTTACATGTTGTCAAAGACAGAATGTGCAGAAATCACACCTCAGGTAGTGTGCAGTAAGGAGTGTAACGAGTCACATAAACCCCTCCAGGTGTCTTTGCCACAGTTTGAGTGTTGTACAGAGAGACCGTGTGTGTGTGTGTGTGTGTGTAAGTTTTCTTTGTTCTTATGTGTATATGTATATCACCACCGAAATAGCAATAATCGATTTGAGACAATATTTTTAGCAGTTGTATTTGTTATTACATAAATTAATGAATAATGTAATTCTTTGTTTGACTTTTATGTTTCATCTGCACACACTGATGAAATCGGATGGTTATGATGAAAATGAAATGTTGATTTAGGATCAACGAAGGATGTTAATCCAGGAGCCTACATCTACATCAAAATCATGTCCACCTACTGGGAAACCCTAAAATTTTTGCCTAACAGCCTGACATGCTGATAGGTATACAGAGTGGAGATCAAATTTCCCAAAACTTTGTCTATAACGATGATAAACTACTGGACCATTTTATTCGATATGGATTAAAACTTGTTAACGTTTTACCGTCTTTTGGTGTGGAGGACACTGCATTCATGAGTGAGTGAAATCTTTGTCGTACAGCACTGAAAAAGTTCAAAGCTAAAATTTTTATAAGATTCTTTCGCAAACCATTTTAAGATACAATAAACCCTGGGTACAATCAGTGTCAGACAGCCAACAGCCAAACATACATTCATAAAACTAAAAAAAAAAAACCCATATAAAACCATTAATCCATAAAATAAAATAGAAAAATCATGTGGTTATTCGGTAAAAGGTTCCAAACAATCAAACTCAGTCAAACAATCAAAATATGAAGTTTAGACAAATTTCTATGTTAATAAACATCCACAAATGTAGCAGAAGCCAATTCATTACGTCTGTGCTAACACAAAACTAACGCAACACAAAACCAACAAAATGGCCACCGCACCTGACTCGTGTGTCATGGACAGCCTTTTAACACAGGTGGTAATATTATGTTGTGTTCATTTGTTCTAAATCTTTAAGGCCAAATGTTTGATCTATTTTTGTTAATTGTATATAGTTTTGGTCCTTGTTGGGATACTTTTTTAAAGCTGGCAGCACAACAATTTATATATCAAAATATATATTGAGTTTACATTTTTGCCATATCTCCCAGCACTAATACAGAGATGTATTTCTTTATCAGGACCTTAATAATAATTGTGTGGTTCACACTTACTTTTATAACAAAAAGGCCTAAAGAATGAAAAAAAACCCACAACATATTTCATTTTTTCCAAAAAGTAAACCAACCATGAGAAGTGGAAGAAAATAACGCACATCAATCTTCAGTTAAAGTTTTCTGTAGGAGTTTACTAGTCTTTATTCAAAATATTTTGCTTTATAAAAATTTTGGGAAACACTTTTTTTTTTCTTTAGACATTCAGATGTCAAGAAGGTGGTGAGAACAAATTGTTATTTTTGACTCTGATAAATAAAAACAGATATTTAAAGGGGGGTTTTATTTTATTTTTCCATGACTGTTTTATTGGCATATTTACCAGCTTGATTTTTGTCATTTATGCTGTTTTTTTGCACAGTGTGTTCAAATTTTGATTCTCATGTCAGCCATGGCAGTGACGGTCTGTGCATTTGGTACCTGGGCCTTCAGTTGGCACTTACCCGACTGATACACCTTTGAATACCACCATCACGTGGCAATTATAAAAATTATAGAGAGAGAGAAAGAGACATTTCGTGTATTGAGGGTAAATATCATCTTTATCAAAGCAAGTCACCCTGTTAGGACAACTCCAAACCTCTACACTACAACCGCAACTGTGCCACGTACATCATCTGGAGAAGTATTTATCTAATAACATATTTATCTAATAACATAACAACTGACTGCCCCCACCACTGAGCCATAGTGATGACCAGCAATGACGCTGCATTAAATTAATGTCCCCCTTTATCTGTAGTTGCATGAACTTCCTGCAATCATATTCTGATCTCAACAGGACATTGCTTTAAATGGGTGGCGAAGACATCCCACATCTAGTAATGTTCTTACTAGTTTATGCTTTTTCTTGTAATAATAATGAGGGCAGTTTTGTCTCTATCTATCAGAGCTATTGACTATAGACCTGTGGTTTCCATGTCTGCCATTGCAGTCATTCTGTATACCGGTTTGGAAATTCCCTGCATTCTTGAA
Source organism: Bagarius yarrelli (assembly GCA_005784505.1). Classification (NCBI taxonomy): domain Eukaryota; kingdom Metazoa; phylum Chordata; class Actinopteri; order Siluriformes; family Sisoridae; genus Bagarius; species Bagarius yarrelli. The sequence goes on along the minus strand of VCAZ01000096.1, from coordinate 439,304 downwards.
CATATCCTTTTTGAAACTAGTGCACTGTGGAAATTCCGGGGCTAATAAACCACAAAATATGTCAGATAATCGATTTGTTGCTAAAATCCAGGAAATACTCGTCAATGGTGGTGGTGATGTCTACTTGCTGGACACTAATTACATACTGTTGTGCTGTCTCTTGTGATGCTCATTGGCTTTCCAAAAACACGACTTGTAGGTTATCGGTTCTCTTTTTCAGAAAGGAGGCATGGGTTATTTTTAATCAATGTATTATATTTATTTGTTTCTGATTGCACGTTCTACATGCAATGGAACAAAAGAAATAATGATTGTTCTCACTTGCAAATTTTTGGAATATCGTTACTAAATTTAACATCATCTGCACATCAACACACACACTCACTGACCAGTTTAGATTTGCGGCATTTGGCAGACGCTCTTATCCAGACCGAGTTACATTTATCTCTTTTATAAAGGGATCCAGCAGTGCCAACTTGGTGGTGCTGGGAATCGAACCCTAATCTTCAGGCAGTTCAAATCAGGCAATTCAAATTAAATTCAGTGAAACATAAACTCCAGACAGATTTATATGTCAATAAACATCCACAAATGTAGCAGAAGCTACATTATGTCTGCGCTACATAAAATGCTACACAAAATGGCCACCACACTTGACTTGTGTGTCACATGTCCTTTCAAATAGATGCCATTTAGACACTGTTTTCAACATAAAAGTACAGGTGATAGTACACAGGTGATAGTATTGTGTTGTGCTTATTTGTTCTTAATTTTTGAGGCCAAATGTTTTCTCATTGTTGGGATACTTTTTTAAAGCTAGCAGATTTAACAATTTATATATCGAAATATATATAATTATCAATCAATATAGAAAAAAAAAATCTCCCAGCATGTAAATGATATATAAAAGAAAGTAAACCCTCCTTTTATTAAAAGGACCTTAATAACAATTGGGTGGGTTCTCACTTACTTTGATAACAAAAAATCTGAAGAACAAAAAAAACACAACAGATAAGTCATTTTTTCCAAAAAGTAAACCAATCGTTAGAAAGTAAGAAGTCTTCACCAAAATTTGATTCAGCTTTTGTTGACAACTTTGCTATTAGTATTCGGCTAGGAAACGAGTAAAATCATGCAGGTGTTCAGGATATACATTTACATGTCACGCCTATTTTGTTTTTGACTAGACATCTGATATCAAATGTTTTTTTCTATAGGTCAACTTCTACAGTGGTATCTTCCTCCTGGCCTGCATCAGCCTCGATCGATATTTCTCTGTAGTCCATGCAGTGCAAATGTACACGCGTACAAGACCGTTGCGTGTGCATATCAGCTGCCTGGCTGTTTGGTTCTTCTGCTTTCTCCTTTCTATTCCTGATTTGATGTACCTGAAGGCTGAAAACGACCCCAGACGAGGCACCAGAATTGAGTGTGATCACCATTACCCATCTACCACAATGCGCCTGACATCACGTGTGCTTTACCACGTGTTAGGATTTTTGCTTCCTGCTGTTGTTCTACTCTACTGTTACTCTAGTGTCCTTCTGCGGCTGCAGCGCGGATCTCAGGGAGTACAGAAACAAAGGGCTGTGCGAGTCGTCCTTGCCTTAGTAATCGCATTTTTTATCACCTGGACACCCTATAACATCACTCTGCTAGTGGACACAATCTACAGCAACCATAGCACCAACATTAACACAACCTGCACCACCACCACGGTGCTGGACATTGCTCTAACTGCCACCTCGACTCTGGGCTACCTGCACTGCTGTGTGAACCCGGTGCTCTATGCATTTGTTGGAGTGAAGTTTCGGCGCCATCTGTTGGATATGATAAAGCCACTTAGATATAGACTGCAGACCCGTGTGGAAACAGTGTCTCGTAAGAGCTCAGTGTGGTCTGCAGACACGTCACAGACCTCAGCTTTCTGATACAGCAATACAAACTCGACTAACGTAATTCTCGATTTAAAGGTTTAAGGCGTGAACAATACGAAATAATAAAAAAATATTAGCTAGACAGGTATTTAGAAAAATATCAGTTTTTGTTGGCAAATTGTTTTTCTCAAACAAACATTACATTTTATATATGAGATAAATGTTATTCGCTTTGGATTATGTCGCCTGCCAAATGCTGTAAATGTAAACAATAAAGTAAGAAATTAATAAAGATTTTTAATTAGATCTTTAGACTGTAAAGGTTTATTAATTGATTAACTTCAAATGACGATTCCATTCTATTTCTTCTTTTTCTGTTTATTTATTGTGTCGCTGTTGTATTTGCTTAAAAAGCAGACTAATCTGTTTTAAATTAGTAAAAAGAATTGATGTTAAAAAAGGGGGGGGACTGAACAAACATTTTTTTGCATAGATATAAATAATAAATAAAAATTTGCAGTCTATGGGGAAACGAGTAAAAAATGGCGACATCACAGCAAAAAAAACAAAACAAAACAAAAAAACTTATCGCTTGATCTATAATTGCTCTATGAGGCCATAAATCACCTTTAATGTTTATCTATTATTTTAATTCAATAGTTTATCACCTTTTTAATGTTGATCAGAATCATTAAAATAAGATGGTTGGTCTAATGTACATATTTCGTACATGCAAAAACATTCTAATGCTACATTTCTGCAAAGTTTATAGGCTTATGTTTTTTGGCATAAGTTTATAAATCATTGATTAGACCAAAACCAGATGTAAATAATTCGGAATGTCAGGTAAATATTATATTTTTATTGGTGCAACTAAATCCGGCTCGACTGCTTAGTAAATGCATACTTACATTTTTATCACACATTTTACTCGTAATAAATCACATTTGCTTATAATTTTTTTTTTAAAACATACATGAGGAGGTGGTTCATTGTGTGATGCTACAGAACTGCAATTCTCAAAAAGTGCAGTAGAGGGCAGTATAACTGTTTTATTTTTATATATATATTTTTTTCCCACTACTGTTAGTGGTAAGAGTATACATTTATACTGGCTATTTTTACTTAAGCATTTATATACTAGTGTAGAATTAAACAATTCTTTAACTATATCCTATTTTTAAATGCATTTCATTGTTTTTGGATATTGTCAATAAACCTGTGATAAATAAAGATTTTATTTTATTCACTGATGCATGGCAATAATAATAATAATAATAATAATAGTGTTTGTTTGGAGGACAGCAAATCTATCACATAATTGAACAGTAATTTAACTGTAATTAGTCATTCTACACACACACACACACACACAAAAACAATTTGGTCATACTTTTTTGTTTTTATTTTTTTATTATTATTATTTTTTTAAATAAAACCCGCAGTTTTTGTAAAAAAGAGCCAAATAATCTTTAATGTTTCTTTCACACACTTACAAACCAACCAACACACAACCCACACACATCATCGGTGCAAATGTTTTTCATTCAGCAAGAACAGGAACTGCTATATAAAAACTTTTTCTCCTCCTTTACCACAAAATATCAGAAAATCTTTAACAAGTCGGCATTTCAAAAAAAGCATTACTTTTTTACAGTAAAGACGTATAAAGAAGTACAGAATTGTACTTCTACAGAAAAGTACAGTAATAAAGTGCACTTTATTATAGATGTCGATAGATGTTTTTTGTTAATGCATTGTTTCGTTGCTGCTTTTAAACATCATCCTTTACACATTTAACCCACAGGAAAGACAAAAACTTAATAAATCCTTAAATGTCTGTAAGTCTGTAGCATGCCGGTATGTCATTTTGAAAACAGTCCCTTAAAAATAGTTTCGACAAAATATAGTCAGACACTTCTAGAACAACTGATGGCTTGTGTAATTGCAGAAACACCAGACCGCTGAGAAATCACATGACTGTGACTAATGCAACAAAAAGGAAATCACACCATCTAAGTGTAAGAAAATAAAATTCCTCACAGCTGGTGCAACACGGTTCTCTGCTGACACACATAGACACACTAACATAACCTCAAAACAGGAAAAAAACAGAACAGCTTACAGCTAAAGAAAAGAAATATATACTTACTATAATAACACACTATAAAAAAAAAATTGACAATATAGTAATGCTATGCACGTTATAGTTTTCACCTATGGGAAAAAAATGGATTATATAATTAAAAAAACGTACAATCAGACAATCAGATAATGAAAATGAAGGCTGTGTTGTAAAATATCAGAACAGTGCATTATAACAAAAAGAAAAAAAAAGGTTTTACAATCAGTGATACATTCTTAAAGCTATCATACACCAAAACTTTAATTTTGTTAAACAGTTACAAACAAGAGGACAAACATGCATAGTAATGAGCTTAATCGTCTTTGCTTGTGATTTATGAAGTTTTTTCCTCATAAATCATGACCATGTCTTGTGTAACAGCAGATAAACAGACTATGATTAATGCCTCACAAGATGCAAACAGGTGCAACTGATGAGGTGAAACAAAAAAGTACATCTAATGATTAAGTAGGACAATCCCTTACTTCAGTGTTGTGCACACACAATTGGACAGAAGGAAGGATTGTGATTTAGTGCATGGGAGAAAAGTGTAGGACAGTTTGATAAAAAAAAAAAAAAAAAAAAAAAAAAAAAATATATATATATATATATATATATATATATATAAATAAATAAGGTGAATTCATTTGTCCACAGTCATTTTAGTTGATTTCTACAGTACGAGTCTGCCATTTCCATACAATACATACTTGATATCGCAAATAAAGTGTACTACATTACTTCTGAAAAACAATGAGGGATTTTCATATATTGGCAGGATTTTTTAATGTAATTAAAGGAGAAAAAACCCATTTGATCATCAAATAAACCTGAATTAATACAATTCTTGAATACAAGAGATTAGCAAAAAGTTTTGAGACACAACAATGCCATCTGTTGACGTGTCTGGAAACTTGTTACCGTTATTTCACACCAGGTTATACTTGTTATACTTTAACAATTAATCCTGACTATTTATAATCTGACATTTATTTTCCAAACACAATATTGTTTTGGCTTTGTACTGTAAAATGACACTTTAAACTGTAAAGCCCATTTAAAATTCCAGAACAGTTCTCCCCTTGTGCCAACTGATGACTTTACAGTCGTCATATGACACAAGTTCCCTGCTTAGTTGCTCTGAATACAGTACTAACACAACATTATTTCACACTGTACACATTTGGCACAATACAAAATGGCTGCTAGCTCTACATCAGAGCAGGGTTTTATAAACCCCTGGGTTAACTGGTGCTGTCCCTTCTGCTACATGACAAGTGTGAAACGTCGCATATGGCGTTTATGTTCACTTATAGTGCATTGGTTAAGGTGTTGGGCTGTTCATTGGAAGATCAGGGTTCGATTTCCACCACCACCAAGTTGCAACTGTTGGGCCCCTGAGCAAGGTCCTTACCCAATAAATGCTCAGTTGTATAAAAGAAATTAATGTAAGTCACTCTGAATAAGGGCGTCTGTAAATGTAAATGTACGGGTGTGGTGGATTCAGTGTATTAACACAATCATAGCAATTCATGAAAAAACACTTAAAAGTTGTTTACTTTAGTTCACTTAAGCAATATAGACATGATTTATGGTTAATATTTGCCATTTACCCTGTGAGAAAATAGGTTCTACGTTATGTCCAACACAAGACCAATAAAGTCTGGGGCTGAAAAAAATATTCACAGCATAAATTCTCTTTAGATTCTCAGACTCAAACGCTACAGAAAGTTTAAATGCAGGAATTAAAATCACTAAAACAAGAATATACACCATGTATACTTTACAAGGGGGTTAAAAATCAACCCCTACAACCTGCAGGGTAAAAAGGCTTGTAGTGTAACAGGATCTTTACTCCCACAGGCATGACACAGGCAACCATATAAAGTCGTATTTTTCACTGTGTGGCTGTGCAAAGTGATGTATAGGAAATGTATGGGGTTTATTAGCTGTGTGTATCTACATGTTACTAGAGAGTGTCAACTTTTGAACTTGTTCTATGCTTTGCTAAAGAAGACACTAGATATATATCTGACTCTTAACACACATCCATACAAAATGTCTATTCATTTCCTATTTTCAGAGAAATAAAATAATTTAAAGTTGTGTAACATGATTAATGCTTTTCAGTATTTGGCTGCTGGATCGTCTTTATTGGTTGTAGTGATCCGTTTTCCTCCTGAGGGACAGGCTTAGCATTGTGAATTTCTCTAGAGTCCCAAAGAAAAAAGTCCCCACTGTCCACAGCAGAACTGCCACACTTGACGATGGTTAAAACCCATTGTTTAAACTTTTCTGAAAAGCCAAAATAAATCAGAGGGTTTAAGCAGGAGTGTAGCAAACCTAAAACGGCTGTTATTTTCACTGCAGTCCACCTCTGAGGTTCACAAAGTTCTGTAGGTTTCCTCGATGAAAAATGCACAGTGTCCACTAGCAGAGCGATGTTGTATGGTGTCCAACTGATAAGAAAGACCAAGACGAGCACAAGAAAGGCTCGCATGTTTCTCAGCTTCGACACACCCTTCGTAGACCTGCACTGTAGCAGCACATGGCTGACAGAGTAGAACAGAACTGTAACAGGAAGCAAAACGCCTACAACATGGTGAAATAAACGTGAAGTTATGCGTGATTCTTTAGATGAGTACTCATACACACACTCAATATTATCCTCTTGTTCACTTGAGTCACTTGCTGCCTTCAGGTAAATCCAGTCAGGAATAGAGAGAAGAACAGAGAAGAACCAGACCGCCAAGCAGATAAGCTGGACCAGGAAAGGTTTAGTGAGGGAGCACGTCTGACCTGTGCAAACTACAGAAATATAAAGATCCAGACTGATGCAGACCAGAAGGAGGATACTACAGTAGAAGTTGATCTATGGAGAAAGGAGGAAAAAACGATCAGTTTTACATGTTCATATTAACTAGGGCTATGTTTTGGCAAGGGCCTCATAAGACAATACATATCACATGGGAGACAATACAATACATCACAATATCCATCCATCTATCCATCCAGTAGAAGGGGCAGGATTCTTTAGGCACTTTAATGTCCGATCCAATTCCTTTTTTGGGAGTCATGATCCGATTCCAAAACGCTTCCTAATCTAGACTTTTTTCTAATTCTTCTGCTGTGTAAATACATGTTTACATCTTTAAATTTTATCCAGAATTGGAGTTTCTATGCTTTTTGTTTATAATTTCTGTATTACTATCCTCCATCTTAAAAAAAGATGATTTGGTTTTATAAACTTTCTTTTATTACCGAAGTTGTAGACAAGTTGAAGACTTGGAAACGTCAGATTTTTATAACAATTATAAAGAACACTTAAATAACACCGTTAGGGTGCACTGTAGCTTGGCTTAAGCATCTGTAACAGGGTGCGAAACCCTGAGGTATACACGACGGAGAACGGGTTCAATTCCTTGGCAATAAAACCGCCACCGACCCGGTACTTAGTTTCACTTTTTCTAGGAATCTTATGGAAGCGTTGCAAAGTGTTGATTTTAAATGTAATGTTGGTGTTTAATATCCATTTTTGTTTAAATTAAGCAAGTTTGCCAGCATACGTACATGCGTCAGTCGGTGCACCAACGAAATCTTATTTGAATTTAGAATCGATTCTGGACTCTTAAGAATCGATTCACAAATCGTTAGAGAAAGAATTGCGATGCATCGATAAAGCAGTCGTTTTGATTAGAGAATGGTCCTTGGCAAATTTGGGTCATTTGGGGTTTGAGTTGGTGCAAACATCAACTAAAGGTTTATAACTGCCTGAAAAATGGTTAAAAAGTGGAGTTTCACTGGGTTTTGCAAGACTTATTTGACACAGGTCTTAAGATAAGAATGTTTTAAGCTAAGATAAATTTAAGAATTAATGAGATTTACTAATTAAATAAACATGATTTTTAACTAAACAGAGAACTACAATAATATATTTGATCAAAATAACACTGTATTGTATCAATTCCGTAGTAACATACACACAGGCTATTAAAATTAAATAGCAGAATTACATTTGTTATTACTCGTATATTGGAACGACAGAGTATAGCAGTATTTATTAATATTGTTATTGTTAATGTTTAATTCTAAAGAATGTAAAATATAAAATTCATGTATAATATGTGCTTATTCTGTGACTGTTGGTCCTCCACACACACACACACACACACACACACACACACATAATTATGCATAAACAAATAAGAAAGACGTGGAGTAACTAAACAAAATATCTCAATTTTTGAACAGTTTTATCTAAAAAATTTTATTTTATCTAAAATTTATCAATCTTCATTTTATACAAACAGTCAAACTTTATCACTTTACGATGATCACAGATTAATCTATACACTGTAACAATACATAGGTAATTCAGTTAACTATCAAAATAACTTCCAGCAAGCAGCAGAAATAAATACCACAATCAACACTAAACCACAAAGGAAATTTAATCAACAGATTATTTCCCTACCTTAAACAGCGCTCCAGTCAGCTTGCAGAATCCAGTGCCGAAGCTCCAGCCATCTACAGCATCCACTGCCCAGAGTGGTAAAGTTAAGAGCAGCGACACATCAACTATGCTTAGGTGAAGCACAAAAGCATCTGTCACGCTCCAGCTGCACCTCTTCTGCCACAGCACAACCAGCACCAGGACGTTACCCAACAGCCCCAGCACCAGTGCAGCAGAGTACAAAACTGTGACGATTACGGCCACAAGGGACCTCCCCGTGATGCAGTCCTCTTTATAGTCATAGTCGCTGTAGTCAAAGGTGCCATTGTGCTCGAATATCCCGCGCAGATCGAGCTGCATTTTTGACAGAACAAGAAGAAAAATATTTATTCTAACAAGTGCACTGAATAAAACGTATGTGTGATGTGATGTGAATGAATTGTGGGGAGAATATTTATAACCAGTCACATGTCACATGACTGGATTTCCCAATCTGAGTCAACAGTTTGAAAAACCAAACTCTGATGTAGCAGCTGATCCGTTAAGAAAAATATATATATGAATTATCAATAGAGAGATAAAGAGAGAGATGAGAGAGAGACAGAGAGAGAGAGAGAGAGAGAGAGAGAGCACACTGGGCAAGTATTTACATAGGTGTGAATTATTCTTGCTCAGGGGCCCAGCAGTGGCAGCTTGGTGGCACTGGAAATCAAACCTGGATCTTGCAATTTCCATAAATTTAAGTTGCTCTGGATAACGGTGTTTGCCAAATGTGTAAATGTAAATTATATATTAAATATTATATATATATTATATATATATATATATATTATAATATATATTATATATATATATATATATATATGTGTGTGTGCTGTATGTGTGTGTTTGTACTAAATATATTATCATATAAATATTATAAAAATAAAGTGCACGAACAAAAGAAAAAACAAGACATATAAAAACATATAAAATGGTCATTGATCATCTAGGGTTATCCTGTTCCAGCAATCAGGGCATGTAAATTTTTGTATAAGTTAATTTGATTATTATTTCATCTCCTGGCCGGATCAGATGTAAACGAATAAAATATTTTGATAGTTAACTGAATTACCATGTATTGTTACAGTGTTAGATTAATTTGTGAAATCCGGTTAGTTAATGCCAATGATTTTTGTTTTTAAGTAGTACAAAACCACAATACTGATCATCGTAAAGTGATAAAGTGTAAATTTTCTAATATGAATATCAAGATTTAGCCTACATATGACATAATTTTATACTGTAAATGAAGATTGATAAATTTATAATTCAATAGATAAAATTGATTTAGGATTTTTTTTGTTTAGTTACAGAAGTCAAAGAATTGCATTCTCTACATCTTTTTCATTTGTTAATGCGTAATTGTGTGTGTGTGTGTGTGTGTGTGGTGTGGAGAGGCCAGCAGCCACAGAAGAAGCACTTATTATCTATGCATTTTATACTGTATTTTACATTCTTGAGATTAAACATTAACAATAATATATTAATAAATACTGCTATTCCTTTTTTTAGGATAATAGGGAATAATCAGCATGATAGAAGATCGATGTCAGTATCAGTTTGTCCTATTACATTAAATTGATAATGGAAAAATAAACACTAAAATAATAAACAACAAATTGCAATTGATAAGATTTCACATATTTTTTATTTTTTGCAGATAAGTAAACGTATAACCTCAACTGTATATATACACGGTAAACTTTATACACAAATATAACATTTCCCTTCGAGATTTTCAGTGCCAGTTAATTCCGCCACCACGATATCTATGTTATTATAGTACCAGTAGGACCGCCCACTGGCACTGCTGACTTGCAGAGACCACATTAACATGGAGGAAACCATTAAATGTAAACAAGACATTTAACTTAAAGTGAAAGTAAGACTATAAAAAATAATCCGCAATAGAAATCAACAGCTGCTGATTGAAATGAAAGGTTTTAATTATACATGGTAGTAGTCACGTGGTTCGACGTAAAACGTTTACCTTTGATCTTTTTTTTGTTGGGGGAAAAAGACATTCAGTGTATATATATATATATATATATATATATATATATATATATATATATATATATATATATACTATATTATAAGTATAATATATACTTTGTATTATTTTTTTTTTAGAAATGATTCGATACACTTTTTTTACGTGAGGCGTCGCCTTGTATAAACCCAAAGTAAATTGAAGAGTGCGTGTGAATTAAGAGTTTTAAAGAAAAGAGGAAGCGACTCACTTCTTTAACCATGCTTTCCTTTTTCTCAATCTTCTGCTTTTTACATTCACTTGGCTTCTTTTTCACTTCAAAACGCGTTCTCTGCTGTTGTAAACAAAATTCCTGGAATTTACATGGCCTCTGTGTTTGCTTTAGTGCGCATGTGCGAAGTCACCACGTCTCGCTTTTGTTTTCAGTGCGTTTTTTTGGAGGTGGGGTCTGGATCACCGGCAGCTCCGTTATGGCGTATGTAACTCAACAGTAAGAGAGACAGAGAGAGAGAGAGAGAGAGAGAGAGAGAGAGAGGGAAGGCAAAAAGAAGGAAAACAGTTAAGTGACAATGTAATCACACGGTTTGGATTGATTAAATGAATAATGTAGAGTGCAAGGATGGACTCCGGCAAGACTAACTAGGTCATCATAACTAAAAGGAGAACCGGCGGGAAACACAGACATGAGGGCTCCCTGATATGTTAAGCAACCAGCCGCTCTCATCATCAACACCGTGATCAATAAGAGAGGGGAAGACAGCATCTAAGCATACCAGATCACCATAATACTCAACACCCATGAGTCCAGATCTACTCCTTTATCTAAGGGAAATCAATACAAAATGCTTGATTAAATAAGTACATTTTAAACCTGGACTTAAACACTGAGACTGTGTCTGATTCCCGAACATACATAGGGAGGCTATTCCATAGCATTGGGGCTCTGTAAGAAAAGGCTCTGCCCCCTGCTGTAGTTTTTATAATGCGCGGTACTGACAGGCAGCCTGCATCCTTTGATCGAAGTAGGCGTGGCGGAACGTAAGACACTAGAAGTTCGCTGAAGTACTGCGGTGCAAGACCATTTAGAGCTTTATAAGTGAAAAGTAGTATTTTAAAATCGATGCAGTGTCTCACTGGGAGCCAATGCAGTGAGAATAGGACTGGTGTGATGTGCTCGTATCTTTTAGTTTTAGTAAGGACTCTCGCTGCTGCATTCTGGACTAACTGAAGTTTATTAATGCACCTAGTTGAACATCCAGACAGTAAAGCGTTACAGTAATCCAGCCTGGATGTGATAAACGCATAAATGAATTTTTCGGCATTAGTAAGCGACAAGATATTTCTTATTTTAGCGATATTTCTGAGATGATACAACGCTATCCTGCTAATATTGTCGACATGGGCTTCAAATGAGAGATTGGAGTCTAAAATCACACCCAGATCTTTTACTGTTGCACTTGGTGAAACAGAAAGACTGTCTAGGGTTAAGGTGTGATCAGGAAGCTTACTTTTAGCTACCTGTGGTCCTAGAACCAGAACCTCCGTCTTGTCAGCGTTAAGCAAGAGGAAATTGCATAACATCCAACTTCCTTCACACATTGCTCAATTTTATTAAACTGGCCTTTCGCATCAGGCCTTGATGAGACGTATAACTGTGTGTCATCAGCGTAACAGTGGAAACTGATATCATGCTTACGAATTATGTTTCCCAGAGGCAGCATGTAAAGAGAGAAAAGAAGTGGACCTAAAACCGAGCTCTGTGGAACACCATACTTTACAAGGGAGCACGCAGAAAATCACCATTTAAATCTACAAATGGTAACGCTCGGTTTTAAATAGGACCTGAGCCACACAAGAGCCGTTCCTTTAATTCCTACTGATTTTTCTAATCTGTGAAGAAGAATATCGTGATCTATGGTGTCGAAGGCCACACTAAGGTCAAGTAATATAAGCAACAAGACACAGCCTTGGTCAGATGCCAGTAAGAGGTCATTAGCTACTTTGACCAGTGCTGAGTCTGTTCTGTGGTGAGGCCTGAATCCTGATTGATAAATGTATGTTAAATGTATGATAAGTGTATGTTATTTCTTTGTAAATATGAAATAACTGCTGCGCTACTACTTCTCTAGAATTTTAGAGATAAACGGAAGGTTAGATATTGGCCTGTAGTTTGACCGCTCATTTTGGTCAAGGTCAGGTTTCTTAATTAAAGGTTTAATAACTGCTAATTTTAAAAGATTTGGGAACATACCCACTGCTGAGAGAAGAGTTAACTATTTTCAACAGGGGTTCTGATACTGCCGGTACAATTTTCTTAAGAAAGTGTGTTGGTAAAGGATCTAACACACAAGTGATGGTTTGTGGAAGAAGATGAGTGCAATTAGGTTTTTCTCTTCCAGAGGAGTGAAATTTCTAAGTTCTGATCTGATGCGGTCTAATTGTTCATCAGAATCATTTGAAAGGTCTGGTTTTAAAGCGTGAATTTTCTGCCTAATGTTTGCAATTTTATTATCAAAAAAGTTCATGAAATCCTCACTGCTGCACGCAGTTATGGTGCAGGGTTCTGAGGTCGTCTTATTCCTAGTTAATTTGCGACGGTGTCAAATAGAAATCTAGTATATTATTTTATTATTTTCAATAAGGTTAGAAAGATACGTTGATCTAGTTACACTAAGTGCTTTTTATAAGCTAGAATTCCCTCTTTCCATGCTGCCTGGAAAACCAGCAATCTATTCGGCGCCCATTTACGTTCTAGTTTACGGGCTCTCTGTTTTAAAGAGCGCGTGTGTTCATTATACCAAGTGTTCTTATCTTTAATTATTTTTCTTCTAACTGGAGCCACGTTATCTAATGTAGAGCGGAATGTGGCATCTATATATTCAGTCGCCTGCTCGAGTTCTGTTGGGATCAGACGGCGATCCAATGACGAAGACAAGTCTGAAAGACAATTAATAAAGCTCTGAGCAGAAGTTGATATAATGTACGTTTAAAGCGGTAGCGCGGTGCTACATGTGCACTATTAGCATGACGCATTTTAAACGATATAACATGGTGATCAGAAATAATTTCGCACTGAGGAGTGTTACTATATAACTTATACTTATTCCGAGAGATAGTATTAAATCTAACGTGTGACCTGCTTTATGAATGGGTCCTATTACACACTGATTTACTCCCACTGAGTCGAGTAAAGACATAAATGCTGTTCTCAGCGGGTCGTCTGAGTTTTCAAAATGAATATAAAGTCTCCAGCAATTAACGCTTTATCGGCGGAGACAACCAGGTTGACAGAAAATCTGCAATTCACTAAGAAATTCAGAGTACGGACCTGGGGGTCTGTAAATAAGAACTAGAGAAATCAATTGACTTGCTTATTATTTGTCTCTGCCGATGTAAGGTACTGTAGAGAGCTTCGAATGAATTAAATTTCGTCCATGTTTCTGTACGATAGTTAGATTATTATTATAAATAACTGCGACGCCTCCACCTTACCATTAGGGCGAGGCTGATGTATGTAGCTGAAGCTGGAGACTAGCTTTATTTAATGCTACATACTCGTCCGGTTTAGTCCATGTTTCTGTTAAATATAAAATGTCAAAATCCAGATCTGAGATCATTTCATTAACCATAAGCGCTTTAGAAGTAAGAGATCTAATGTTTAACCAATCCAGCTTCAGAATCAGAGGGTGCAGGCTGTGTGTTCAGTATTCTCTGAGTTACGAATATCTATATTAATTAAATTAGTGAATCAACTTTTGGGGTTTTTCTATATTTATATTGTATAGCTCGGGGAACAGACACAGTCTCAATATTATGGACCCTGAGTGACGACTCTGTGCAGCTAGCAGACGGTCAGATTAGCCTGTTGGTCTGCTGCTTGGCCTGGGCTCTGGGTAGTCAACGATTAATTCAATTCAATTCATTCAGTTTTATTTGTATAGCGCTTTTTACAATGGTGATTGTCACAAAGCAGCTTTACAATTGAAGAAATTATAAAACAGAATTAAACATAAATCAGTTTTGTCCCTGATGAGCAAGCCGGGGCGACGGTGGGCAAGGAAAAACCTCCTGAGATTAACTAGTCCTATTCTAAGACTGAGCTATGTTACAAGAAAGGAGAGCGGCTCCTTCCCGGGTGGGATGGACACTGTCCCGTCCTAACAGGCCAGCTTTGCCCTCAAAAGTTTTCCAATTGTCAATTTAGCCCACACTGTTTTCGGAGCACCACCTGGACATCCAGCGGTTCAGTGGACCATAACCTGCGTAAAGCTATTCACCACGTCGCATTGGTATGGGGCCAGGAGCATACTACACATGGGACATCGCCTTCGCTAATTTAAACACCTCTAGAAGTGA